>SKCR01029749.1:0-194943 GCA_019454045.1 Zanthoxylum bungeanum
CCTAGACAACCAAAACCAAAGTATATTGATTGTCGCAAGTATTAGTGGTGCAAGTCTCAGGTTAATACTAAATACACCTACCCTGATTCGGACTTCCATAGACACATAGTCATACTACCAATGGAATTCCGAGGGGTCTATCCAGAGCGAAGCTGTTTCCGTACCATCGGTAAACACAACCTCATATTACACTTGCATGAGTATCCTATACCCAAATATATGAGAACTATGCCATTATGCTCCCACAACGCGCATAAGTGTAATACTAGTCTTTTCCGTATTATCGATGTCCAATCTCGATAATACTCCGACTAGGGATATTTAATGATTAAACCTTCGTGGATTGATAATGTCTCATATCATCTCAATACAGAACTAATCATTAGGAACTTTTATCATTTATACATCTTGGTAATCTAATTACAAATGATAAAAGAGCAATTTCCTTTGTCACATAGTTAATTTGTACAACAACACCATGATCTGTACAAATAGTGATGCTATGGGTCATAATTGTCCAACAGTTTCATTCAACTTCAACCTCCCTTTCTCGGAGCTATTGAACATATATTCTCTTACTCATTCGAACCCTATCCTCACATGGCCTAAACATGATCCTTCTTTTGAGTCATGTTTCCAACATATGTTGTTGCATACGGATACCCACATTTTCCTTAAGGAACATGGCTTCCTTTCTCTTATTGAGCTTTCGTTGGCTTTGCCCTCTTTTGATTGAAATTTGTTCCCCATCTCACTGCTCTTCTGGTCTTCCAACTACAACGTCTTCCTCTTCCCTTCCGGTCCTTTCACCATTACCCTTCGCGATATCAGTGATTTGACTGGGTTGGCCCCGTTCGGTGTGACCATTTCGGCCTGTACTTCCTTTCGCTTCCTCTCTCATTCAATGGATTTTTCATCCTTTTCATCATATTCGGCCTTTATTCGTGCGTTATCTGAATTGGTCGGTCCGGTCTCTGTGTTAAAGCGTACTGCTTTCCTTTATTACTGGCTTTGCAAATATATCATTTGTGCGCCTAGTCAGAAGCCTGTGGCGGGCTATCTCTCTATATCATCGGACCTTGCCAACAGTCGTCATTTGGACTTGGCTTCCTTTCTATTGGCTGCCATTTACAGGGGGTTGGCTGTTCTCCAAAAATAGCTTCGGTCTGGGATTTCGCCGATCGCCTATGGCCCCCTTTGGCTCGTCCAACTTTGGCTTAGGGCCTACTTTCCAGTCTTCGGCTCAATCGAGTCGAATCATTTGTATTAATGTGCCGGTCTTCTCTTCGCCCAATTCGGGCCAAACTCCCTCATTCCTCGTACAGTTTTCGACTACTTTTACACTCTCTCGGGTCTATTCTTTATTCCCTTTCTCTTTGGGCGACATCTCTTCTTTTGTCCATCAACTTCCCAAGTCGAAGGAAGATGAGTCGATCCATCACATATGGCGCAAGTTTTTGTGCAGTCGCGATCTGATCCATGATATTCTGACTGGGGCCAATGGCAAGGCTGGCGTGGAGGTATATTCTCATAACTTCACTACCTGCCAATTTGGTCTCGTCCAAGGATGGCCCATCCCATTATTTTTCTCTCGTTCTCCCACACCAGAACATTTCAAGGTTCTTTCACTTTCTGATATTGAGCGATGCCTGTCTGAGACTCGCTCTTTATCATCTTCTTTTTCATGCGTCTCTTTTTCCTTTTGCACATCGATCCATCCTCTTTTTGACCGTTTTTGGCCGTCTAGTCGAGAAAGGCTGTTTTCTTTGCCCGTAGCCTTGGTTTTTTCGAGCATCCCCTTGAAGCCTTTCGAAATGATCGGGCACAAGAAGCATTCTGAAAGAGTCAGACCGAAGAAGATAGGCTCCAAACAAGTTAAACGGAGGCAGCCTTCTCCCACTCACAGCTCGAATTCATACGAACCATCTTCTGCCATGCCCGAAATGACTCCAAATCTGGGGCCTGAAGCTCATATGGTTGAAGATCCACTGGGGGAATCGAACCTACCGCGGTCTCAGTCATTCAAATTCTATCAATTGAGGATGAATCGATCGAGATTCCAATCATTAAGCACCCAAAAGGGGATGAAGTAGCTGATGACATATATCAAGGTATGTGGTCAAGTATAGTGTTAGATCGTTCACGCCCGTTTGTTGATGAAATCTCAAGGGACCATCCCTTATTTGAATGTCGCCCATTGGACAATTCTGTCCCAACTGTGCAGGACCCAGATGAAGAGTCTGTTCGGCCAGAGGTTGAGCCTATTTGGTATGATGATGGGCGGGCCTCTTTAGCGTCATCTCAAATGGCTTTATCCCTTGGTACGTAGATTGGCTGTTGCGGGGCTTAGGGGGAGTTATAGGGATGTATATGGCCTTTTTAGTTTGGCCGAATTGGAATTACTGGAAGAGGCTCGGTCTATGTATAAAGACGATGTACTTCGTCATATTTATGAAGAGATGGAAGTTATTCATATTTCTGAATCTTTCAATTCTGATTCTTCTGCAGAGGCTCAGCCAGCATCCATACCGCGACAATCATCACCTCCACGGGCAGTGTCCCCGGCCCCTTCAATGCCACAAACTTCGGCTCCTGAATGACCGTCGTCCTCGGCTCCTCTGCCCTCTCCTCCTCGTGCGACATCTCATGTTCTTTTGGTGCAGGAAACTCTCTGCTTTTGACTGAACTTCGTCCTCAACTCCTTTGTCTACACCTCTTTGGACGGTATCTCATGTTCCTTCAACTCAACAAACCGCTGCCCCTGAACGGCCGTCATCTTCGGCCCCTCTGTCCTCTCATCTTCGGGTGACATCTTCCATTATCCCGCCCCAATCTCCTAGGGGAGAGCCTCCATTACCACTTGAGGTTCCTATGGCAACAGCCGCTGAGCCATCCAGTTCTGCTCACAGACCCGAAGCTGTAAGTGATTCTTCCTTATCTTTTCCCTTTTTTTCCTGATTAACTAATTGTGGCTCTTTTTTTAAACAGACATCGGATCCATTCTTGCAGTCGGACCAAGATATTTTGAACGATCTTGATCGGTTAGCCTCTGTCCCGTCCATGCCTCCCTCATCTCCGGCCCAGGCTACTTGATGAGTGGTAAATCTATCACTATTTTCCACTCATTTAACCTAATATTTTGTATAGTTTCTTGAGTTTTGTGAATATTTTGATGTGTTTTGTGTTATTTTGTAGATAAATAAAGTTTCAGGACATTCTGGAGGTGATTTGGAGCCAAAACAGTGAAAATTGGAAAAAAAATGCATTTTGGTAATTTTGGCACGTCACGACGCTCAAGCTGCGTCGTGATGCCTAACATGCGTCTCAAGCTTGCTAATGTGCGCCGGGTCCACATGTCAAAATCTGAGAAGTTTGAATTTGCTAACATGCGCCATGCACCGTGCCACGTGTCACCATCATAGCCGATCTGCTAACGTGCATCGTGCCATGTGTCATCATCCTATGGTGCCGATAATCGCCATCGCCACGTGTCAGCCACGTCATCATCCACGTCAGTAGAAGACTGAGTCAACTTGCCACATGTCAGCCACGTCATCATCAGGAAATCACAAAGTGCCACGTGTCACAATCCTACGGTGTCGGCAATCACTTTCGCCACGTGTTGCCATGTCAGCACCACGTCACTGCCACGTCAGCATAATTATTGAGTTAATCATCCATAATTGCCACATCAGCGGATAAGAATTTACGTGGACCAATCACGTGTTGACATATCATCGCGTCGCGACGCAAGAAGAAACTTTGGCGTCGCGACGCGGGATGCTTACCGGGGCTTATAAATAGAGCTCAAAATTTCAGTTTCAGATGTACCTTCCTCTTTGTAATTCTCTGAATAAATAAGGAGTTTGTAACTAATTTTTAATTACTTTCTGTAATAATAATTTACTTTCTTTACTTTTTCAGTTTTTACTATTCAACTATGAGGAGGTAACTTCCCCATGCTATGGTGAAAGATAATTCTTTTACTATTTCTATTTAGATTAATCTCCCGTAATTATAATATATTCACTATTTAAAATTTGACTTAATGAGGATACCGTTATATTGGCCGGTTGGTAATTGATATTAAATTGGTTTTAATTTGACTATGCAAGGATACCGCCTGGTTGGTCGATTGGTAATTTACCGCCTATATGGCTGGATTATGGACAAATATTGTTACCGCCTTAATGGCTGGTTGGACTTAATTTGACTTAATCAGGTTACCGCCAATATGGCTGGTTGGTAATGTTATCACAAGTTTATATATTATATTATAGGAGATATCTAAAATAGTAGTAGTAAAAGTAATTCCTTTTACCTTAGAATTTTATTTTATTTTACTTTTCAGTATTTACTTTACCGCATTTACTTTTCAGCATTTTTACTTTATGTCTTTTAAGTTTTTACTAGTTCTAGTTATGTGTCGTAATTAAGTTAGTTATCTAGGGTTGTGATGAATTCCAATATCACCGGTTTATAAGGGGTTAAATTATAGTTTGGGTAATATAAAGATTTATTTATTGAGTCTTAATCTTAATGCTTTTTAATTAACTGGCCATTAATAAAATTGAACTGGTAAACATAAAATGAACTTGGAAAAGAGATTTTAGGTTTAAGACCTTAGACTCAATAGCTCACGATCTTCCTTGAGGATATATAACCCTTTAATAGATTTCCTTACAGGATAGAAATATACCTGTCGGGCGGGGGTAACCATAATTGGAACTTAATCTTAATGAATCCAGGTAATTTGGTTGACATAGACATATGATTCAATTGGGTTATATTGGGTATTTGGAATAGGCTTTTACATAATTTAGTGTTCCAGGTTAGTAAATCAATACATTACCCAACTGTAAGATAATCACTTCATCTTTAAATAATATTGGAAGGATTCACAACCCTGGATAGTTTTATAAATTTGAATTTTTCTTCAGTTTTCTTTCACGCAAATTTTATTTACTTGTTTTTAAGTTTAAAAATCCATCACCATTTCAAATCAATCAATCAACCTGTTAGATACTAGTAATCATTTGACCTCTTAAAATTAATAGATTATGTATTAAGTCCTCGTGGGATCGATACTTTTTATACTACTTGAACGATACGTGCGCTTGCGTTATACGCGTGTGAAAACGCCGGTCAAGTTTTTGGCACCGTTGCCGGGGACTTATTTATCTTTTATTATCAGTTTTGAGGTTAGATATTTTTACTTGTATCTAATTTCTTTTTGCTTGTGATTTTTGTTTCACTTGTTTCAGGTTCTCAGACACTACATGAGACGAACTAGAAGCTTTGAAATCCGTCCGCTTGACCCAGAGATTGAAAGAACCATCGAACAGTTAAGAAGGGAAAGGTGAGAAGGCCAAGAAGCAATTATTAACATGGAACCTGAACCTTTGGAGGTTACACCACCAATTCCTATTCGAGACAAAACCATTCCGGTGATAGATGGCCTCATTTCCTGTATTGTACTTCCTTCCTTACCAGCAAATGCAGGTGACATCAAAACTTGCATTCAGATGATTCAACAGTCAGTTCAGTTTGGGGGGAATGCAACTGAAGATCCTAATGCCCACATCAGCAACTTCCTGGAAGTTTGCGGCACATTCAATTACAACCGAGGAGCTGAGGAAGCAGTGAGACTGCGAGTTTTTCCATATTCCTTGAAGGACAGAGCTAAAGCTTGGCTACATTCACTACCAGCTGGTTCCATCACAACTTGGAACACTCTAGCCACCAAATTCCTTCCAAAGTACTTTCCACCAGCTAGAACAGTAAAACTGAGGAATGACATCACATCCTTTGTACAACAAGATTCAGAATCCCTTTACAAAGCTTGGGAAAGGTACAAAGATTTGCTCTGGAAATGTCCTCACCATGAGATTCCAAAATGGCTTCAAGTCCAAACTTTCTATAATGGACTTTCTGGACTGATGAGAACCACAATTGATGCTACTGTTGGAGGAGCTTTGATGGAAAAAATGAGAAGATCAAGCCTGAGACCTAATCGAAGAAATTGCCAACAATAATTCATTGTGGCCAATAGAAAGGAGCATGATTCAAAGAATTACAAGAATTTATGAAGTTGGAGCAAATACAGCAGTTAGTGCCAAGCTGGATCAGATATGCAAATTCATGGAGACTCTCAGCACGCAAAGCAATATTGGAGCCACAAGTTCACCATATAGAGGAACACCAGAACCAAACCAACTTGAAGAGACGGTGAATTATGTCAACAATTTCAATAAACAGGGGAACAATCCATATTCCAACACCTACAACCCAGGGTGGAGGAATCATCCTAACTTTTCATGGAGAAACAATTCGGGGCAAAAGAACTATCCACCACCTGGATTCCAGCAACAGAACAAAGGCCAGGAACATGAAAAAGAACCAATAATGGCAGAAGTGCTAGCTCAGTTAAAAAAATATGAAGCTATGTTTCAAAGCCAATCAGGTTCTATCAAAGCACTGGAGAATCAAATTGGACAACTGGCCAATGCTCAGAGTTACAGACCACCAGGAAACCTTCCTAGCAACACAGAGCCAAATCCAAGGAACCGAGGGAATGAGCAATGTCAAGCCATTACCTTGAAAAGCGGTACTGAAATCAACAAAGATGTTGGAATCAAAGCAACAATTGAAGAAGTTCCTAAAGATGCAGTTCCACAGATGGAGGAAAAAGAAGCAAATGAAAAAGAAAAAGATCAAATCACTCAACCTCCACATTTTCCACAGCGTCTACAGAAAAACAAACTGGACAATCAATTTGCTCGATTCCTGGAGGAGTTTAAAAAGCTGTATATCAACATCCCATTTGCAGAAGCATTGGAAGAAATGCCAGGCTATGTCAAATTCATGAAAGACATTCTTTCACGAAAACGAAGATTGGGAGATTACGAGACAGTAGCATTGACAGAAGAATGCAGTGCCATCATTCAAAGGAAACTTTGTTAGGAATATGCCCTATACCCAACTTGTGGATGGGCTATATGTACATGTATTTGTAATATTTTCATTAATTAATAAAATGGAAATCTTTATTATATGTGTCTTACATAACTTATATGAATTATCAACACTATAATAAAGCCCTTGGAGTAATAAGACGATGGCTTCCACGCCTTATGAGAATCATTACTCTTAAATGTTCATAGTCATAGTTTTGTGAATAACCTGGGCGTTCACAAAGCGGAGAGACTAGCATGATGATATGATCTGCCCTTAAGTGGGGTAGCCGATCTCATAGGCTACTAGCGGAGATCTGTCCGCTTGGTGTATCACATTGATGCAAGAGTTGCTCGTGTCCATCGAACTGACCGCCGAAAGTTTTCATATGGAGTGTTTATCCCATGTGTCTGTGAGAACTTTCATGTATCGATTATATGACTAGTCTTTAGAGGTCTTTACAATCTTATCTGTGGATCAAATAACTTTGATATTCTCATTCCCCGGTTCAAAAGATCCGGTCATAAGGGTATGATTGGGTCATTTGGTGAAACACATGAAGCTTGTAAAGATACAACAGAGAATCGCCACTCTTTCGGATAATATGTTCTTATAAGAGTAGTATTCCAGTTCGCGAGTTGATATGTGTGATCAAAGCTTGAGACTGTGGCCACAGCGGAAGAATCATGTGAGATTCTTGGGTTAGCACGATTCATGACACTATCAACATCATACCTTTGACCATATGGGTAGACACTTTCCGTACCCTAGGTCAATAGGTGGGGATACAGTGAGGCGATGGACCGTATCATATGTAAATCGCATACAGAATGGGTATATATATCTTTCATTCTCATTTGGGGGCCTTGACATGTTGCTAGATGTCAACCTTGGTCATTGAAATCGAACGACCATCTGATCGGAGGATAATTTATGTTCGATTAGATTATCACGATTCATTTCATGTCCAACTTGAGGGGAACCCAAAAGGTCACACACAACAAAGTCGAAATCAATGGTTAACAGTGCACAATACATATTTAACAGCATATATGATTGCTGTAGGAATTGGTCATAAATGGTTCAATATGTTTAATTATTGAACAGATCATTTATGAGGTTCCATAGTGGCTTAAGGATTGGTGAATGACGATAGGGGTACTTTGGGAATTGGAATAAATAAAAATAAATAAATAAAAAGTTACTATTCACGTGAATAGTAATGCGTGAATAGTAACTCGTGAATATTAAATTTTTTTAATTTTTTTGTTATTTGTTTTGAATTCCAATTCGGCCCAAACTCTTATTAGGGTTTTATAATCTCATTAAACCACTAAATTAAGATCCAATGGCTAAGATTAAATTAGCTTTTATCTCACATCGGATTCTTAATTAACTTTGTTGTCTTTGGAGCACTATATAAACCCAAAGAATTCTTCACAAATCTTTGCGCCAAACCTTTCATATATTGGGTTTATATAAGTGAGCAACTCTAAAGTTTAAGAGTAAGCCACTGATTTTGAGGATCCTTAAGTCTAATTGACTAGAGGAACCTCGAGTTAAAAGTTTTGAGGTATTTGCCTAGGCTAGCACCAAAGGCAAAATACCCGTGCACTCAAGGCGTAGTCTTGCCGTTGAGTTTTGACTTTGGTGTGTGCATCTTTGGAGGCCACACACTTGGGTGACTATTTGGAACGTGGAAGAGCTTGCTGAGTTCGAGAAAAGCTGGTAGATTGGAGGGAGGACTGGAGGAGTCTACGGTTCAAGTAAGTCCTTTTTCTTTCTTTATTTTAATTAGAGTTCTTATGATAGTTAGCATGTTTAGGTTTATGTTCTTTGCATGTTTTATGAGTTTTATGCTTAGAATATATAGTAACATGCCTAGGCTTGTAGAATAATCAAAACAAATGGGTCTTGGGCAAAGGGAAAGCGGCACATAATTTTAATTTTTCCGCTGCGCACTCGCGGCCGCTTCCCAACAGTGGTATCAGCGCGCCGTATTTGTTTTGATTAGTTCTCACTCATTTGAACTCGAAATTGGGTGTTTAAAAGCTCGTTGGAAATCTAACACCCTGAACTTAATTTTAGGCACAAGTTTTGCATGATTTGGGTAAGATTTGAATTGTGAAACTGCTTTTAAAGTTCACGGGTCTGGAGAAAAACGTGAATAGTAAAATTATTTGAATAAAATAAAATACAATATCATAATTAAATATTAATCGAAGTTATTTAATGCCTAAAATAATTCCAACATATTAAAACTCATATGCTTGATGATTCTATGTATGATTAGAATTGGCATGATTATTTTAGGGTGCAAGCATCTAGAGACTTTCTAAGGAATAGAGAGTGTATTTCTTATCCCTTAGCTAAGTAATTATTCTGTGATGAACTTAGAGATTTATTACCTTTAAGGCTAATAAATATAAATCACTTGTTTATAATAAAAGACATTATAAAAGATACAAGTGGTGTGGGACCAAGGCGTTAATAAAACTTTCCAAACTAAAGTTAATTTAACCAAAGGTATTACTAGAGTTAGATAATGATTTGGTGTCTTCCTTCACTAACTACCTTTTTATAGCCAAAAGGAAAAGCCGTGAAGGCATCTAGATAATCATTTACTCAAAGCTTACCTTAAAGCATATTTAAAGTGTTGGACTAATTTGGAGGATCTATTGTTTATTCCTGTCACCAAAACGATAAGAGCCTAAGAGGTAAGGGTATTTAAGAGAGTTCGCTCCACCCTCCCTCTGGGGAATTTTCAATGGAGGAATCCATTTGACAGTTATTCACTTAAACTTGCTAAAATCCTCAATAATAATTGAAGTCTAAAATTTGCCTCCTATTGTAAAGTATAGACCCAAATGGCTTAAACCGTATTGGCAGGACTAGGCTTTACCAGACTGACCAATACCAATTTGTCCCTAAATCGTACTATTGACAATGGTTTGACTTTCTGAGTCATAAGACGCAGCGACCCTTAGTCGTGGTCTTATAACTTAGTGGCAAAGATTGGGTGTCCACAAGGACTAGCATAAGATATGACATGTTTGATTGCCCAACCCAATGATCAATGAATTGTGATTTATATCATAAATTGATTAGGAACCTACCTAATTACCGTATTTTATAACGACCGGCCCTAGTCAGAGTTATGAAATGATGATAATGGGATCTTTCCCACAAGAAATCCATTATATTGGGGTTAATGCGATTAGCTTAAAATTTTAAAATAATTGAGTGGAAGCAACTTCATAATATTAAAAGCCCATGTTATTATGAAACATTAATGAAAACATATTCCTAATTTTAACATTCTCTCTTAACAGGTGGGTTAAAATATTTCACAAACATTCAAATGGCAAATAGAGTATCACTTCGTTCCGTCCTTGATGAGCATAAGCTCAAAGGGGACAACTACAATGACTGGTTTAGAAATCTTAAAATTGTCTTACGACAAGAAAAGATTTTCTATGTTCTTGAAAGATCATTTCCCCTTGAACCCGCAGAAGATGCTGACCAAAATAAATTCGATGCTTGGAAGAAACACATCGATGATGATGAGCAAGCAGTTTGCATAATGCTTGGCTCTATGTCGGACGAACTTCAGAAAGCTCACGAAGATATGGATGCTCAAACCATCATCTTTCACTTGAAGGAGTTGTATGCAACTTCCGTTCATACCGTGAGATTCCAAGTGTCATGTACCTTATTCCAAACAAGGTATAAGGAAGGATCTGTTAGTGGACATGTGCTTAAGATGATTGGCCACATTGAAAAATTGGCCAACCTCGGGTTCATCATGGATCATGAGATATGTCAGGATCTAATTCTTCAGTCCTTACCAAAAGAATTCTCTAACTTTATTATGCAGTTTCATCTGTCTGATAAAGAAGCTACTTTAGCAGAATTGCACAATCTGATAAAGCAAGTAGAGAAGGACTTGAAACCGGTGCTTAAAACCTCCATCATGCTTACGGGTACGGACCTGAACCCACGAGGCCCAAAGAAAAATAAGGGCAAGGCTAAGGCTCCAGATCACCTAAAGCCCCATGGTAAGGTGGAGAAGAAAAAGGGGAAGGGGAAATGTTTCTTTTGTGGAAAGAAATGTCATTGGAAGAAAGAATGCAGATTCTTGAAAGCCAAGGAAGCTAGGGAAGCCCAAGAAGCCCAATGTTTCAGGTACGTTGTATATGATTGAACTATATTCTCAAAAATCTGAACCTTCTACTTAGGTGCTTGACACCGGTTGTGAGACTCACTTGTGTAACAATGTGCAGGGCCTGAGAAACAGTAGGAGACTCCATCATGGGGAGGTTAACTTACACATGGGTAATAGAGCAAAACTGGCTGCATTGTGCGTGGGGACTTATTCATTAGTTTTGCCGAATGATTTAGTTTTAGACTTAGAAGATTGTGTTTATGTACATTCTCTAGTAAAGAACATCATTTCAATTTCTTCTTTATGTAATAAAGGCTTTTCATGCCTAATAAGTTGTAATGAATGTTCTATTTATTTCAATGAAATAAAATATGGAGATGGTATTTTGAATAATGGTATCTATGTCTTACAAACTAACAAAGAATGTTCAACCTCTAATATATACAATGTTAACTCGAATAATCTCAATGAATCACTTCTATGGCACAATCGCTTAGGTCATATCAATGAAACAAGATTAACTAAGCTACATAAGGATGGGTATTTCAAACCCTTCAAATATAAACCTTATGGAACTTGTGAGTCTTGTTTACTTGGTAAAATGACCAAATTACCCTTCAAGGGTAAAGGACAGCGTGCAGCGGAGATATTAGAACTCATACACTCTGATGTATGCGGACCAATGTCAGTCACCGCTAGAGGTGGATTCTCCTACTTCATTACCTTTATCGATGATCACTCGCGATATGGGTAGGTGTACCTTATGCGGTACAAATCTGAAGCCTTTGAGAAATTCAAAGACTTCAAAGCTGAAGTAAAAAACAGCTTAATAAAAGTATTAAGTCACTAAGGTCTGACCGAGGTGGTGAATACTTAAGCAACGAATTTCAAGATTACTTGAGAGAAAATGGCATTGTTTCCCAGTGGACTCCTCCGGAAACTCCACAGCATAATGGGGTCTCCGAAAGGAGAAATCGGACATTATTAGATATGGTTCGATCAATGATGCCATGCACGGATCTACCTCTTTCATTTTGGGGTCTTGCTTTAGAAACTGCAACACTACTACTAAACCAAGTTCCTTCCAAGACTGTTAGTCAAACACCATATAAGTTATGGTCCGGGAAACGTCCTAGTCTTAGTTATCTAAGAGTTTGGGGATGTGACGCATATGCCAAGCTCACACAAACTAAAAAATTGGATGATAGGGTAGTTAAATGTAAGTTTGTAGGATATGCCTTGAACTCAAGAGCATACGTGTTCTACGTCCCAAATGAACAAAGAATATTTGTCTCACGAAATGCTAAATTTCTAGAGAATGAATTCCTTCTCATGAAATATAGTGGGAGTAGACTTGACCTCGATGAGGTATGAGAAGAAAAAACTAACATAGAACTAAACCCCAGACCCCTCAAAAGGACAGCGACGGAACAACCACAAGGTTATGAACTCAAAAGGTCTCGTAGGGAAAGACATGAGCCTGAAAGATATGGTTTCCATATTGCTGAGGAACATGATCATGTCATTGATAATGATGATCCCACCAGTTATGACGAAGCAATGCGTGACATTGATTCAGTCAAGTGGCTTGAGGCCATGAAATCCGAAATAGACTCTATGTATCAGAATCAAGTCTGGGACTTGGTAGATGCACCTGAAGGGATAAAACCCATAGGCTGTAAGTGGATTTACAAGCATAAAACTGATGCAGAAGGCAACATCCAAACCTATAAGGCTAGGTTGGTGGCAAAAGGTTATAGACAAATCCAAGGAATTGACTATGAGAAAACCTTCTCGTCTGTTGCAATGATAAAGTCCATTCGAATTTTACTGGCACTAGCTGCACACTTTGATTATGAGATTTGGCAGATGGATGTCAAAATAGCTTTCCTTAATGGGAACCTCGTAGAGGAAGTCTATATGACACAACCTAAGGGGTTTGCATCTAAGGATGATCATAATAAAGTATCCAAGCATAAACGATCCATTTATGGACTCAAGCAAGCCTCCAGAAGTTGGAATATACGAATTGATGAGACAATCAAAGAATTTGACTTCATCAAAAATGTAGACGAGCCTTGTGTTTACAAGAAAAGTAGTGGGAGTGCTGTTGTATTTCTTGTATTATATGTCGATGACATATTAATCATCGGGAATGATATTCCCATGATGCAAGCCACCAAACAATGGTTATCTCAGAATTTCTCCATGAAAGATTTGGGAGAAGCAGCCTACATCCTCGGCATTAAGATCTACCGTGATAGATTAAGAGGTTGTTAGGACTTTCTCAATTTATGTACATAGATAAAGTTTTGAAAAGATTCAAAATGGAAGATTCCAAAAGAGGTAATTTACCTACTTGTCATGGAATCAAATTATCTAAGGAGCAATGTCCACATACTCCTTCAGATAGAGAGCGTATGAGTAGGATCCCTTATGCTTCAGCAATAGGATCGATTATGTACGCCATGCTATGTACAAGACCTGATGTCTCTTATGCTCTTAGCATAACGAGCAGGTATCAGGCAAATCCTGGTGAGCAACACTGGGCAGTTGTCAAAACAATCCTCAAGTATCTAAGAAGAACTAAGGATATGTTTTTGACATACGGAGACTGTTCTGAGATGAAAGTCATTGGTTACTGTGATGCGAGCTTTCAGACCGATAGGGATGACAGCAGATCGTAAATAGGATATCTGTTTACTTTAAATAGTGGTGCTGTCAGTTGGAAAAGCTCAAAGCAGTCAACTACAGCGGACTCCATCACTGAAGCTGAGTATATTGCTGCATCTGAGGCAGCTAAAGAAGCAGTCTGGATAAATAAGTTCATCATGGAACTGGAAGTGATTCCCGCGATAAAGAATGGCATCACGATGTACTGTGACAACATAGGCGCCATTGCTCAATCAAATGAACCAAGGTCCCACCAAAAATCCAAGCATGTACTCAGGCGCTTTCATCTCATCATGGAGATTGTTGAGAGAAAAGAAGTTGTTATAGAGAAAATACCCACAGATGATAATCTTACAGATTCTCTGACTGAAGTGCTGACTCAACAAAAGCATGATAGGCACACCCGAGAGTATGGTGTCCAGATTCATACTAGTTGGCTATAGTGCAAGTGGGAGATTGTTAGGAATATGCCCTATACCCAACTTGTGGATGGGCTATATGTTCATGTATTTGTAATATTTTCATTAATTAATAAAATGACAATCTTTATTATATGTGTCTTACATAACTTATATGAATTATCAACACTATAATAAAGCCCTTGGAGTAATAAGACGATGGCTTCCACGCCTTATGAGAATCATTACTCTTAAATGTTCCTAGTCATAGTTTTGTGAATAACCTGGGCGTTCACAAAGCGGAGAGACTAGCATGATGATATGATCCGCCCTTAAGTGGGGTAGCCGATCTCATAGGCTACTAGCGGAGATCCGTCCGCTTGGTGTGTCATATGGATGCATGAGTTGCTCGTGTCCATCGAACTGATCGTCGAAAGTTTTCATATGGAGTGTTTATCCCATGTGTCTGTGAGAACTTTCATGTATCGATTATATGACTAGTCTTTAGACTTGAGGTCTTTACAATCTTATGTGTGGATCAAATAACTTTGACATTCTCCTTCCGCGGTTCAAAAGATCCGGTCTTAAGGGTATGATTGGGCCATTTGTTGAAACACATGAAGCTTGTAAAGATACAACAGAGAATCGTCACTCTCTCGGATAATATGTTCTTATAAGAGTAGTATTCCAGTTCGCGGGTTGATTTGTGTGATCAATGCTTGAGACTGTGGCCACAATAGAAGAATCATGTGAGATTCTTGGGTTAGCACGATTCATGACACTATCAACATCATACCTTTGACCATATGGGTAGACACTTTCTGTACCCTAGGTCAATAGGTGGGGATACACTGAGGCGAGGGACCGTATCATATGTAAATCGCATACAAAATGGGTATATATATCTTTCCTTATCATTTGGGGGCCTTGGCATGTTGCTAGATGTCAACCTTGGTAATTGAAATCGAACGACCATCTGATCGGAGGATAATTTATGTTCGATTAGATTATCATGATTCATTTCATGTCCAACTTGAGGGGAACCCAAAAGGTCACACACAACAAAGTCGAAATCAATGGTTAACAGTTCACAGTACATATTTAACAGCATATATGATCGCTGTAGGAATTGTTCATAAATAGTTCAATATGTTTAATTATTGAACATATTATTTATGAGATTCCATAGTGGCTTAAGGATTGGTGAATGACGATAGGGGCACTTTGGGAATTGGAATAAATAAATAAAAAATTACTATTCACGTGAATAGTAACACGTGAATAGTAATTCATGAATAGTAATTTTTTTAATTTTTTTGTTATTTGTTTTGAATTCCAATTCGGCCCAAACTCTTATTAGGGTTTTATAATCTCATTAAACCACTAAATTAATTTCCAATGACTAAGATTAAATTAGCTTTTATCTCACATCGGATTCTTAATTAACTTTGTTGTCTTTGGAGCACTATATAAACCCAAAGAAATCTTCACAAATCTTTGCACCAAACCTTTCATATATTGGGTTTATATAAGTGAGAAACTCTAAAGTTTAAAAGTAAGCCACTGATTTTGAGGATCCTTAAGTGTAATTGACTAGAGGAACCTCGAGTTAAAAGTTTTGAGGTATTTGCCTAGGCTAGCACCAAAGGCAAAATACCCGTGCACTCAAGGCGTAGTCTTGCCGTTGAGTTTTGGCTTTGGTGTCTGCATCTTTGGAGGCCACACACTTGGGTGGCTATTTGGAACGTGGAAGAGCTTGCTGAGTTCGAGAAAAGCTGGTAGATTGGAGGGAGGACTGGAGGAGTCTACGGTTCAAGTAAGTCCTTTTTCTTTCTTTATTTTAATTAAAGTTCTTATGATAGTTAGCATGTTTAGGTTTATGTTCTTTGCATGTTTTATGAGTTTTATGCTTAGAATATATAGTAACGTGTCTAGGCTTGTAGAATAATCAAAACAAATGGGTCTTGGGCAAAGGGAAAGCGGCATATAATTTTAATTTTTCCGCTGCGCACTCGCGGCCGCTTCCCAACAAACTTCCCCCAAAGTTGAAAGATCCTGGCAGTTTCACAGTCCCGTGCACCATTGGAGAACATTATATCGGTAAGGCTTTATGTGATTTAGGTGCAAGTGTTAATTTAATGCCTTTTTCTATTTACAGGAAACTGCAAATTGGAGAAGCAATGCCTACCTCAGTCTCACTACAACTTGCTGATAGAACGCTCACATTTCCGAGAGGAGTCGTTGAAGATCCGCTGGTCAAAGTTGACAAACTCATTCTTCCAGCAGATTTCATTATCCTTGACATATAAGAAGACAAAGATGTGCCTATCATTCTTGGGAGACCATTCTTGGCTATAGGTCGAGCTGTGATTGACGTGCAAAAAGGAGAACTAACCATGAAAGTTCAGGACCAAGAAGTTACCTTCAATGTTTTCAAAGCCATGAAATTCCCGAGCGATGAAAAGGAGGAAGAATGTTTCAGAATTGATGTTGTTGATAGTATAATCCAGGATACTGATACAATTCCCATGGACAAACTTGAAGCTTGCATCACCAACATGACTAATAGCGAGTTAGATGCTGAAATTCTGGAATGTATCAACTATCTTGACAAGCTGTTTCGTTTCAAAGCAACAACACAAGTTGAAAGTCTGGAACTCCCGAAGAAAGATCGAATCAAACCTTCGATTGAAGAACCACCTCAGCTGGAGCTGAAGTTACTTCCGAGTCATCTCAGGTATGCATTTCTTGGAAATTCTTCTGAATTACCCGTTATTATTTATTCTTCACTAACATTAGAACATGAAGAAAAGTTACTGAGAGTGTTATGAGAGTACAAGAAAGCCATTGGCTGGACTATAGCAGACATTCGAGGCATTAATCCATCATTTTGCATGCACAAGATCCTGATGAATGATGAGTACAAACCCATAGTGGAGCATCAACGGAGACTCAATCCAACATGAAGGAAGTCGTGAAGAAAGAAATCATCAAATGGTTGGATGCTGGCATCATTTACCCCATCTTAGATAGCACTTGGGTGAGTCCTATGTAGTTTGCGCCGAACAAATGAGGAATTAGTATGGTCACAAATGAAAAGAACGAGCTAATTCCAACAAGAACAGTGACTGGAATGAGAGTATGCATGGATTACCGGAAGCTGAACAAAGCCATGAGAAAGGACCATTTTCCGCTGCCATTCATTGATCAGATGCTAGACAAACTGGCGGGACATGTGTACTATTACTTTTTGGATGGATATTCAGGATACAATCAGATTGCCATCGCCCCAGAAGACCAGGAGAAAACCACTTTTACATGTCCGTATGGTACTTTTGCTTTCTGTAGGATGCCATTTGGATTATGTAATGCCATACCACATTCCAGCGTTGCATGATGGTCATTTTCTCAGACATGTTAGAACAGAGCATGGAGGTGTCCATGGATGACTTCTCTGTGTTTGGAGACTCTTTTGACCATTGCTTGCAAAATCTGGAACATGTATTACAAAGGTGCGAAGATACAAACCCGGTACTCAACTGGGAGAAATGCCACTTTATGGTGCAGGAAGGCATTGTTTTTGGACACCTGAACTCAAAAAAGGGAATCGAGGTAGATAAAGCAAAGATCGGGACAATTGAAAAAATACCTCTACCAACATCTGTCAAAGGGATTTGGAGTTTTCTTTGACATGTTGGATTTTTTACAGGAGATTTATCAAAGACTTTTCCAAGATTGCAAAACCTCTTTGCAATCTTCTGGAGAAGGATGTGCCTTTCAACTTCACCAAAGAATGCCAAGAAGCTTTTGAAATCTTAAAACAGAAGCTGGTCTCTGCCCCCATCATAGTAGCACCAGACTGGACCCTTCCATTTGAAGTGATGTGCAATGCTAGTGATTTTGCTATAGGTGCAGGTTTGGGACAACCCAAAGCAAAGATTTTCCACCCCATTTATTATTCCAGCCGAACTTTGAATGAAGCTCAACTCAACTACACAACCACTGAAAATGAATTGCTTGCAGTTGTGTTTGCTTTTGACAAATTCTGTTCTTATCTTCTGGGTCCCAAAGTGGTGGTCTACACAGATCATTCAGCAATCAAATATCTGATTGCGAAGAAAGAAGCCAAACCCAGATTGATCCGTTGGATACTTCTTCTGTAAGAATTCGACGTGGAGATTAGAGACAGGAAATAGACAGAAAACCAAGTGGCAGATCATCTATCGAGGCTCGAGAATGGAGAAACAGCCAGCAAAGAACTATCAATCAAAGAAAATTTTCTAGATGAATAGCTGTTTGCCATGAAACAGAAGAAAGTCCCTTGGTATGCTGACTATGTCAACTATATTGTGTCAGGAAAATGGCCGTTGGAATGGACAACTCAGCAACGGAAGAAATTCTTCAAAGAAGTTAAGCATTATGTCTGGGATGAGCCATACTTGTTCAAACGATGTGGTGATCAATTATTGAGACGGTGTGTTCCATATGATGAGATCAACAATGTTTTGCAACACTGTCATTCATCACCATATGGCGAACACTTCAACGGGAATAAAACTGCAGCAAAAGTCCTTCAATCAGGTTTGTTCTGGCCTACTTTTTTTTAAAGATGCTTATCTTTTTGCTCTTCAATGTGATAGGTGCCAGAGAACGGGGAATATTTCAAGGAGAAATGAAAGACCATTGCAAAATATTCTAGAAGTGGAAATATTCGATGTGTGGGGTATTGATTTTATGGGACCCTTTGTTCCATCATTCGGAAACCTGTACATATTTGTTGTTGTAGACTACGTCTCCAAATAGGTTGAAGCAATTGCACTTCCATCCAATGATTCAAAAGTGGTGATCAAATTCCTGAAAAAGAACATTTTCACTCAGTTCGGAACACCTCGGGCAATTATCAGTGATGGTGGCTCATATTTCTACAACAGATACTTTGATGCACTTCTATACAAATACAGAGTAACTCGCAAGGTTGCCACAGCTTATCATCCACAGTCAAATGGATAGGTTGAGGTTTCAAACAGGGAAATCAAAAGAATCTTGGAGAGAACCGTTGGATCAACAAGGAAGGACTGGTCTATAAAATTGGATGACACATTATGGGCCTACCGTACATCTTACAAGACACCCATTGTTATGTCCCCATATCGATTGGTGTTTGGGAAAGCGTGCCATCTGCCAGTTGAGCTTGAACACAAGGCGTACTGGGCACTGAAGAAATTGAATTTTGATCCACAAGCTGCAGGAGAGAAAAGACTCCACCAACTCAACGAATTAGAAGAATTTCACTTACAGGCTTATGAGAATGCCAGATTGTACAAGGAAAAGACCAAGAAATGGCATGATCGAAAAATAGTACATAGACAGTTGGAACCAAGGCAACATGTGTTGTTGTATAACTCGAGGCTGAAACTATTCCCTGGAAAGTTGAAATCAAGGTGGTCAGGTCCATTTATGATCACTCAGGTTTTACCATATGGAGTTGTTGAGTTATTGGATCCCAATACCAACAACACATTCAAGGTTAACAGTCAGCGTGTCAAGCACTACTGGGAGGAATCATTTGACGACAAAAAAAAAGTGTCACACTTTCAGATCCAGCATAACGTTCGGGCAGTCACGTCTAGCTGATGACGTTAAACTTAGTGCTTGCAGGGAGGAAACCCATGTAATTTGTGTATATATTGTAATTTGGTGTGATTTCATTTTGTGTGTTTAGTTTTTTGCAAATTAAGTCATTTCAGGATGGAAGAAGTTCTCACAAATCTTCACAAGCAATTTCCTTCTCTTCCTCAAAAATATCTGATGAAAGTTTACAAAGCTCGCTTGGAACGGAAGAGATTACTGATGATCAAAGGTATTCCTAATGATATTCATTGGATTATTGAAGTACGGGTTCGATTGGCAGGTGAGTCCTCTGATCCTTTTATTTTGCATCTGTCTGGTTTAGGAAAAAGCACCTATGCTAAAAAGACAAGAGCCAAGAGAATGGGTGTATGCTACAAATGTGCTCGCATGTTTTGTAATACTCGTTGTCGTTCTTTAGGAATGATGTTTGATAACCGTGAAGATAAGATTAATTTCATTAGGGATGGCTTGAGTAAGGAGTCTTTGGATGACATATCTAAAACTCTTGAGACACATCCCAGTGGATATGTGTATCACGAAATTCGTGTGTTATATGCACAGTTCCAAAAAGAAAGACAACAGTTAAGTCTCGGGAATCTGACTCAAAAAGACCATGTTTGCCAATTTATAAGAAAATTGGATGGGAAGCTTATCCTTGACGCATAGACGTCAATCAAGCCGCTAAGTTTCTTATACATATTATATCTCTTTGTCTTTTCCTAAA
The DNA here is from genome assembly GCA_019454045.1 of Zanthoxylum bungeanum. Classification (NCBI taxonomy): domain Eukaryota; kingdom Viridiplantae; phylum Streptophyta; class Magnoliopsida; order Sapindales; family Rutaceae; genus Zanthoxylum; species Zanthoxylum bungeanum. The sequence continues at coordinate 20,546 of SKCR01029749.1, forward strand.
AATTGTGATTTGTTTTGTTGTTTTCTTTTATTTTCTCCGACAGGATCCAGACCTTTTTTACCTATCACGATTTATATTACTGTTTAATTAATAGTTTTCATTTGGCAGGTACTAGTGCTATTATTTTTACTTACCTTTTTCAGGTGTTATAAATTCAACTCATCATTGCACTTCTGAAGACATCCAGATTAAAACATGGAAGCCACTTCAAGAAGACGAGTTGAAAATATTTGTGTGTTTTGCGGTACTAGTGTTGGTGTAAAGCCACAATATGTAGCAGCAGCACAAGATTTGGGTCTGGTCTTAGCTGAAAAGAATATGCACTTAGTATATGGCGGAGGCAATCTTGGACTTATGAGGATAATTTCAATGGCTGTACAAGAAGGAGGAAGTCAAATTTTTGGAATCATTCCAAAACCCTTGGCGGAGGCAAATCTTATTGGACCATCAAACGGAGAAGAACTAATTGTGCCAGGTATGTCTGAACGACTGGTAGAAATGGTTAATCGTGCTGATGCTTTGACTGTTTTACCAGGTGGCTTAGGCACAATGGAGGAAATTTTTACAGTGTTATCTTGGGCGAACTTGAACATACACCATAAACCGAATGGGCTATTTAACGTTGAAGGATTTTATGATTTTATTTGTGTATTTCTTGATGATGCCCGGAGAAATGGATTTGTGACAAAACCATTAAAAGAACTCCTTTTTACTGCCAGAACTGCCCTGGATTTAATTGATCAAATCTTAGCATTGGACCACAAATTGATTCTATCTTTTCTAAGATAAAATGGTCTGAGGATGATCGTGGTAAGAGACGTCGGATCAATCTGGATCTTAACCTTTAATTTTCCTGTAGAATTTCAGCTAACCAGGTACTATCTTCTAAACTCTTCTTCTACTGTTCAAGACATTGGGGACAATGTCTCATTTAGGTTTGGGGGAGGGAATTAGTTGATTAGTATCTTCTTTTTAGTTTGTGTGTTGTTTTTATTTTTAATCCAAAATTTTTCGAAAAATACAAAAAAATTTGAAATTTTTTTCGAAAATTACAAAAATATTTTGCGTTTTTGTGTTTTTATTTTGACTAAAAAGGTGAAATTGGTGAGAGATAGCTGTGTAAGGAGTTCCCACTCCTGATACGTATTTCAACCCATTTTCGAAACAAGTTAATTTTTGTTTATTTCTTTTTGAATTACTTAATTTGTAAATTCTCCATAAAACTGACTAAAATAGATCTTCATATGCTCAGTTGGCAGGTATTATCAACATGCATAGTAATATATGGACATGAGCTATAAATGAAAAGTTTGTAATATTCAGTGCTCTAGTTTAACTGGAGGAAACATCTCAAAAAGTGATGGAGTAAAAAAAAACATCATCTGAGATCCGAGTTATTAAGTCTGTAAGGGTGTTTTAACACCTAGTGCCCTAAAGCCAACTGGTTTGGGAGTCACTGGCCTAAAGCTCGCTACATGGATCAAAGATGCTGCAAAATTATATATATCTGAAATCTGAGTTATTAAGTCCGTAGGGGTATCTTAACACCTGGTGCCCTAAAGCCAACTGGTGTGGGAGCCACCGACCCAAAACTTGCTACTTAGCTGGAAGATATTGTATACAAATAAAAGTCTAAAATCAAAAATCAAAGAAAAAAATCAGAAAAATCAGAAAAATTATTCCATTGCTGTAAAAAGGTGTGAATTCTGATAAAACTTTAGTACAAAAATATTACTCTCTTATCAACTACACTTGTGACTGTTGTGGGCAAAAATGAGTTGATTAATATTTTGTTAGCTGTGTATATGGAGAATGGTAATTATAATAGGAGAATTTACTTATTCGGTAATTTAGAAAGAAACAAAGCAACTAGTAACTTTGAGTAGAAGTTTCACATGATTAGTCACTAACTTCTTTATTTTTCTCTTGTCTTTTTGCTTTTGTGTGCATTAGTTTCACTACCTTTTTACTTTTGTAAAATGTTTTTGGGTGTCATTGCTGTAAACCCTCACGAGACTACAACTCATCCACTAGGGACACCTAGGGGTTTAAAGGCTTGTTGCATACGCTAAATGCAACTGTGATCCCTACGAAAGTGGCTTAGTTAAATTTTATTATGTTATTTTATTCTATGTTTTGCTCGATGACTATCAAAATGTTAGGTTTGGGGTTTGATGAGTGGTAAATCTATCACTATTTCCTACTCATAACCTAATATTTTGTATATTTTCTTGAGTTTTGTGAATATTTTGATGTGCTTTGTGTTATTTTGTAGATAAATAATGTTTCAGGACATTCTGGAGGTGATTTGGAGCCAAAACAGTGAAAATTGGAAAAAAAAAAGGGCGTTTTAGTAATTTTGGCGCATCGCGACACGCAGGCTGCATCGCGACGCCTAACGTGCGCCGCAAGCTTGCTAACATGCTCCGGGTCCATGTGTCAGAATCTGAGAAGTTTGACTTTGCTAACGTGCACCATGCGCCGTGCCACGTGTCACCATCACAACCGATCTGCTAATGTGCATCGTGCCACGTGTCATCATCCTATGGTGCCGACAATCGCCATCGCCACGTGTCATCCACGTCAGCAGAAGACTGAGTCAACTTGCCACGTGTCAGCCATGTCATCATCAGCCAATCACAAAGTGCCACGTGTCGCAATCCTACGGTACCGACAATCACTTTCGCCACGTGTTGCCACATCAGCGCCACGTCACTGCCGCGTCAGCATAATTATTGAGTTAATCATCCACAATTGCCACGTCAGCGGATAAGAATCTGCGTGGACCAATCACGTGTTGACACGTCATCGCGTCGCGACGCAAGAAGAAACTTTGGCGTCGCGTCACGACGCGGGATGCTTACCGGGGCTTATAAATAGAGCTCGAAATTTCAGTTTCAGATGTACCTTCCTCTATGTAATTCTCTGAATAAATAAGGAGTTTGTATCTATTCTTCTTTTAATTTCAGTTTTGTAATTAATTTTTAATTACTTTATGTAATAATAATTTACTTTCTTTACTTTTTCAGTTTTTACAATTCAACTATGAGGAGGTAACTTCCCCCCTGATAGGGTGAAAGGTAATTCTTTTACTATTGCTATTTAGATTAATCTCCCGTAATTATAATATATTCACTATTTAAAATTTGACTTAATGAGGATACTGCTATATTGGCCGGTTGGTAATTGATATTAAATTGGTTTTAATTTGACTAAGAAAGGATACTGTCAGGTTGGTCGGTTGGTAATTTACCGCCTATATGGTTGGATTATGGACAAATATTGTTACCGCCTTAATGAATGGTTGGACTTAATTTGACTTAATCAAGTTACCGCCTATATGGCTGGTTGGTAATGTTATCACAAGTTTATATATTATATTATGGGAGATATCTAAAATAGTAGTAGTAAAAGTAATTCATTTTACCTTAGCATTTTATTTTATTTTACTTTTCAGTATTTACTTTACCGCATTTACTTTTCAGCATTTTTACTTTATGTCTTTTAAGTTTTTACTAGTTCTAGTTATGTGTCGTAACTAAGTTAGTTATCTAGGGTTGTGATAAATTCCAATATCACCAGTTTATAAGGGGTTAGATTATAGTTTGGGTAATATGAAGAATTATTTATTGAGTCTTAATCTTAATGCTTTTTAATTAACTGGCCATTAATAAAATTGAACTGGTAAACTTAAAATGAACTTGGAAAATAGATTTTAGGTTTAAGCCTTAGACTCAATAGCTCACGATCTTCCTTGAGGATAGATAAACCTTTAATAGATTTCCTTACAAGATAGAAATATACCTGTCGGGTGGGGGTAACCACAATTGGAACTTAATCTTAATGAATCCAGGTAATTTGGTTGATATAGACATATCATTCAATTGGATTATACTGGGTATTTGTAATTGACCATCGGAATAGGCTTTTACATAATTTAGTGTTCCAGGTTAGTAAATCAATACATTACCCAACTGTAAGATAATCACTTCATCTTTAAATAATATTGGAAAGATTCACAACCCTGGATAGTTTTATAAATTTGAATTTTTCTTCAGTTTTCTTTCACGCAAATTTTATTTACTTTTTTTTTTAAGTTTAAAAATCCATCACCATTTCAAATCAATCAATCAACCTGTTAGATACTAGTAATCATTTGACCTCTTAAAATTAATAGATTAGGTATTAAGTCCTCGTGGGATCGATACTTTTTATACTACTTGAACAATACGTGCGCTTGCGTTATACGGGTGTGAAAACTCTGGTCACTCCTACAGACTTGGAACTCTTCGGGAGGTTGTCAGCCAATGATGGTCCAATAGGGTGAGAGATTGCCCCAAAAATGAGAAACTGAATGCACTTGTGCCTGCAGAAACGGGCAAGGAAGGGGATGGAGGCTCGACCAGGCCAAGTCGGATGAACCCTCTTCAGTTGGTGAATGCAATTCGGGAAGATCGATTTGATAATGGCTTAATGTATTTCCAAGTTCTCATTAATGGGAAAGCAGTGAGGGCAATAGTGGACACTGGGGCTACACCCAACTTTGTTATCGTAGGATTTGCCGAGAAGTTGGGCCTCAAATTGACAAAGTCGGGGAGTAGCATTAAGGCTGTCAATTCGACAGCAAAGTAAGTTCAAGGCACAGTTGCGGGTGTGATGATACAACTTGGCCAGTGGCATGGGTCATGCACGTTGATGGCAATACCTTTGGACGATTTCGAGTTGATTTTGGGGAATCAGTTTTTCGTCCAGGCCAAGGTTGCGGTGATGTCTTACTTGGCGAGTCTTTTGATTGGTGATGAGGACCAACCATGCTTTGTCCCTGCCGTTAGCAAAGTATACAAAAGTAAACGGGCTGAGGAATGACAGGAGCTAGTGTCGGCCTTACAGATTGAAAGTGGGTGAAATGTGGGGAAGAAACATACTTGGATGCACTTATAGAAGTCAAAACGGGAAAGACAATGGAGGTGTCTGATGTGGTTGCGGAACTGCTAATGGACTAAAAGGATGTAATGCCTCCGGAGGTTCCCAAGTCCCTTCCGCATCGGAGACCTACTGACCACAAGATAGAATTGGTCTCTGGTACTCGACCGCCTGCCCAAGTACCTTACCGGATGAGTACTCCAGAACTAGCTGAATTACGCAAGCAATTAAGGGAATTGCTCGATGCTGGAATGATCCAGCCCTCTAAGGCTCCATATGGTACGCCTGTACTATTCCAGAAGAAGCAATATGGATCTTTGTGGATGTGTGTGGATTACCGGGCTTTGAACAAGGTCAAGATCAAGAACAAGTATCCAATTCCATTGGTGGCAGATTTGTTTGATCGCTTTTCCAAGGCGTTCTACTACACTAAGCTGGACTTGCGATCTGGATATTGGCAAGTGCAAATTGCTGAAGGGGATGAGGAGAAGACTACTTATGTGACAAGGAATGGATCATATGAGTTTTTGGTGACGGCTTTCGGCCTTACTAATGCACCAGCTACTTTTTAAAATTTAATGAATGATGTGTTGTTGAGTTTGTGGACCGATTTGTGGTTGTGTATTTGGACGACATAGTGATATATAGTGAGACCCTTGCTGATCATCTACACCACTTGGGATTGGTGTTAGAGAAACTGAGGAAGCATGCACTGTATGTTAAAATGGAGAAATGTGAATTTGCCCAACAGGAAGTGATGTTTCTGGGTCATTGGGTGAGACAAGGACAAGTTCGGATGGACGAGAGAAAATTTCAGGCCATTAGGGATTGGCCGAATCCTTCTAAGGTTGCTGAGTTGCGGTCATTTTTTGGGTTTAGCAAACTATTACCGTAAGTACATCAAGAGATATTCCAAGTGGGTGGCTCCCTTGACCGATTTGCTAAAAAAAGGAATAGAATTGGGTGTTGAGTGTGCAATGCCAGGAGGCATTCAAAGACTTGAAGGGGGCGGTAGCAGGAGAGCCTATTTTGCACTTGCCGAACTTTGAGTTACCATTTGAGGTGCACACTGATGCTTCTGATAGGGCCATTGGGGGTGTATTGTGCAGAATTCACATCCGGTTGCCTTTGAAAGTAGGAAATTGAAGGATGCCGAACATCGATATTCAGTAAATGAGAAGGAGATGACGGCAGTGGTTCATTGCCTAAACACTTGGCGACAATATCTATTGGGTTCGTACTTCAGGGTAGTGAGGGACAATGTTACCAACATTTTCTTTAAGACACAGAAGAAATTGAGTCTCAAGCAAGCAAGGTGGCAAGAGATGCTTTCTGAATTTGATTTCGAGTGGGAGCACCGACCTGGGAGGCATAACCAAGTTGCGGATGCTCTTATTCGTAAGGCTGCAGTGGAGGCAGTAGCGGCAACCTCAGTTTTAGAGAGTGATTTTCTCAATAGAATTAGAGAGGTATCATCATTGGATCAGGTTTATCAATGGCTAGTCGGGAAAGTTGCTGATGGTCAGGCCCGAAAATATTGGGTAGATGCTGGTTTGCTCTATGCAAAGGGAGGAAGACACTTTATTCCGAGTTATGGTAACCTCATAAGGGAGTTGCTGAGGGAGACACACGATGCACAATGGGCGGGACATCCGGGTGTTGAGAGAACACTGGCTTTGCTAGCTCGGAGTTGGTATTGGATGAGGATGGAACACGACATTGAGGCCTATGTGAGATGTTGTCTAGTGTGTCAGCTGGATAAAACAGAGAGGAGGAATGAAACAGGGATGCTACAACCCCTGCCTATTCCGGAACAACCATGGAAAAGTGTTTCTATGGACTTCATTTGGGGATTTCCAATAGTGCAAGGATATGGTTCAGTGCTGGTAGTAGTGGATCGGTTCTCCAAGTATGATGTGTTCATGGCAGCGCCGCAAGCGTGCCCTACGGAAGAAATGGTACGCCTGTTTTTCAGAGATGTGGTGAAACATTTTGGGTTGCCACAAGACATAGTGAGTGATAGAGATGCACGTTTCACAGGTCGATTCTGGACTGAGTTATTCGGCTTGATGGGGTCAGACTTGAAATTTTCTACGGCAAATCATCCTCAGACCGATGGTCAGACGGAAATGGTGAATGGGTTGCTGGAAGAATATTTGAGGCACTATGTGACCGCTAGTCAGAAGAATTGGGTAGAGCTGTTGGATGTGGCTCAGTTCTCGTACAACTTACACAAGAGTTCATCAACGGGGATGAGCCCTTTTGAGATAGTGTTGGGGCAGCAGCCACTGACCCCGCACGAAGTGATCAAGCAGAGCACTGGGGGTAAGTGTCCTGCTGCATATAGATTTACGCGAGAAAAGCATAAGTTACTAGAAGAGGCGAGGGACAGCCTTGAGAAGTCCGTACGCCGAATGAGTAAGTATGCTGACAAGAAGATGAGGCCACTGGAATTTCAAGTGGGTGACCGAGTGTTACTGAAATTGACTCCTCAGATTTGGAAGAAATCAGCAACAAAACAGTGCATCGTGGGTTGGTGCCAAAATATGATGGTCCATTTGAAGTGGTGAAACGGGTTGGTCAGGTAGCTTATAGATTGAAGCTACCGGATAGGATCAAAGTGCATCCTACATTCCATGTGAGTTTCTTGAAGCCATTCAATGAAGACAAGGATGAGAGTCACGTTCAGAAAAGTCGAGCTCTGCCAACAATTCGGAAACAGTTTGATAAGCAAATTGAGAATATATTGGATCACATGGTGATGGGGCAGAGCAAGAAGAATAGGAGGACAAATTTCTTGGTTCAGTGGAAGGGTTGCTCTAAGGCAGATGCACCTTGAGAACGTAATACTACTTTTTGGCAATTTGAGAGGGTAGTCCAGGCATATCTTGACTAAGTCACGTTGGACAATTATGACCCATAGCGTCACTATTTGTACAGATCATGGTGTTGTTGTACAAATTAACTATGTAACAAATGAGATTGTACTCTTATCATTTGTGATTAGATCACCTAGATATATAAATGATGAGAGGTCCATATGATTTGTTCCTGGACTGAGAATGATATTAGACAGTATCAGTCCACGAAGGATAAATCATTAAATATCCCTAGTCAGAGTATTATCGAGATTGGACATCGATAAATACGTAAAAGACTAGTATTGCACTTGTGCGCGTTGTGAGGGCACAACGGCATAGTTCTCATATATTTGGGTATAGGATACTCATGCAAGTGTAATAGGAGGTTGTGTTTTACCGATGGTACGGGAAACAGCTTCGCTTTGGATAGACCCCCTCGGAATTCCATTGGTAGTATGACTATGTGTCTATGGAAGTCCGAAATCAGGGTAAGTGTATTTGGTCTTAACCTGAGACTTGGACCGCTAATACTTGCGACAATCAATATACTTTGGTTGCGGTCATCCAGGACTTTAACAGGTTTTGTGTACGCCAATGCTGGGTATATTGAGAATCGTAGTGTGTTGGGTGTGATGTCAAGACGGAAGTATCACTCCAGTCATAGTGGAGATGATGGTCACGTAGGATACGGGACTGGTTCTCTTAAATGCTACAGCTATCGGGATAAAATGACAAGGTTAGGTTTATCCGATTATAGAGACTAGTTACCAGACATCCGACATGTGCTTCGTACGGGGCAGACACAATTCTAGCCCCAGGCCTAGCACGTGATCATCCGATACTGGATCGACATACACAATACCACGTATACTACGCCTGATATAGATCGCTTATTCCTGTAAGCATGTTTCTGGAGAATTGGGTAGGCATGGAGCTTTACTAGAAGCCAACATTGTCTTGTAAATCGGTATAAACGTAGTACGAGGTACTTACGTGTTCGGATAGTCCGACGACCGAATTTACTGCCAACATATCCGGGGATCTCATGGGTCGCTTCCCAAGATTCACCGATGACGTATGACTCGCACTCTAAATTAATCTGGGATTAATTAGAAGAGAGAAAATTAATCTGGGATTAATTACGGAGATATTTTATCTGGGATAAAATATCAATTAAAGAGAGAGAACGATTAATTTGGAATTAATCGATTAATTAATATATTCGATATATTAAACGAAATTGGATTTCGACGCGGAATTAAAATTAGATTTTAATTCGGGCGAACGAGTTAATTTAGAATTAATTCGTTAGCGACGTGAATAGTGATTTCGCTAGGCGTAATCGTTTAATTACGTCGCAACGGAAAATTTGTTAATTTGGAATTAGTGAACCCGAGCCCGGGATTGTTTACGAGCGCATTCGCATTTTGAATTCGAGTGCGGCACACAAGTCAAATCAAGCGTCAAATCATTAGTCACATCAAGCGTCAAATCACATGTCACTTTGAGTGATGTGACAATTGATTGATTGATTGATGTGAGTTGATGTGAGATGATGGCAAGCATTTAATGCTTGACTTTTTTGTATTGAAAAATGGTAAATGTTAATTAATTTTGGAAATTAATAAACCATTACACTTTTTCATTTCCCTCTCTTTTGGTTCACGTATTTTAGGAGCCAAAAACCAACATTTTCTCTCTCTCTCTTCTCTTGCATCTCACACCCAAGGGGCTGAGTTTTCTTCTCCAAAAACCTACTGGTTTTATCGAAAATTCCAGTGAGAAAATGATGGTTTTTGTGGCAAAAATCACCAAGTGCTAACACACAAATGAGTCCATAGAAAGGTGATAAGGAACTCACTATATGAGCAAGGAATGAACACAAGCTTGGAGCTTCCATGGAGTTCCATCAATGGCCGAATTTGAGGACAAGAAAACAGCCCACTGTCGAGCTTGGAGGAGGCAGAAAATGAAGTTTTTGTTGTCAACCACATCACTCAACCATTCATTGTGAGTATTCCGCACCTCCTTTGATATGTATTTATACTTGTTTTATGCTTGATTTCATCCTTGGGACCTTAATAGAAACCAACAATGGTATCTTGAGCCATTTGAGCATGAAACATGAATTTAGGTTCTTAACTAAAATTTGGGGCTTTTTGATTTAAGCATGTTTTTGGAAAATTGTTTGTTTAAATATGCTTGTATATGGATAACTTAAAGTTATATGTAATCAATTTTTTGAAAAATTAATTGGATTAATTTTCCCCAATTTGCTATGTATGGCCGAAAATTAGAAGAACCCTAATGTCTTGTGTTGTGATATTTTTATATCGTACCGCAAGTGTACGGTGTCAAGTTTTAGTATAAATCAGTGAAAGAGTGTCGAACCCACAGGGATTGCGTTAACTCGCATTAAGTACTACAATTGATAATCCTAACTTTATTTAGACGATAATTAATCAAGATGTGAATAAATAAATAAATATAAAAATAATAAAATAAGAGGAACTAATACGATAGAGATTCTGGATCCTGATTTCACCTAGCTGTTGCCTATGTATTTGTCATACCAATTAATCCTTGTTCAGTTATATTATTTATAAGTCAAGATCCTAAAATATTCACTCACTCTCTCGAGTGCCGAGTGAAAATATTATCAACTATAGACTTCGATATCTCTATAAAAATCCAATAGTTAACAACTCATTACGATTTGTGATTCTATTTTAACGACTTCAAAGGACTACAGATTCTCTCAAACTCTATAAAATCCTAGGTTATATTCTCTAGATCTATTCAAAATCCCCTCTCTCGAGTGATAGATTCTAAACATTCATCATCTTCAATTGTGGCCAGCAATCAAGAAGCACTAAACTCAAAAGAATATAAATAATTAATAAAACTTCATTACAAAACTGATAAACAAAATACAAGGTTCAGCATCAATTACAATCGTTCTCCAAAATTAAGGAGTAAATTCATGACAAAAGATAAAACATTGAATAATCAAGCCACGAATCTAATGGAAATCATTAGAGTTTTAAGAAAGAAATAAGAAGATAAAACCCGAATTGAATCTCTTCCTCTCCGGATATTACAGCCTTTGTCTCCTCTTGTCGCTCTTCAATCCTCTCCTTGGATCTCTAAAAATATGTATTTCGTGTTTTGCGCAGTGTATTAGCCTCCTCTTGTGTGTTGGATGTAATGTTATATTTATAGTTGAGGCAGGGAGTCTTTGGGTAGCATTAGGATTATTGAAAACCCTAAAATTCTTTCCTGGAATGCGCGTGCTTCTCTTCTCCGCAGCGCCGCGGCTCCTTAAGTGGGCGCCGCGGCGCCATATCCTCTGCCTTTTATATGGAGACTTTGGCATGTGAAGTTGTTGCTTCAACTGGCGCCATGGCGCCTCAATTGCTTTTGCCAATGCCGCCGTGGCGCCTCAATTACTGGAAAGTGTATGTGATTTTGGCGCCATGGCGCCTGATGATTTGGCAATGCTCTGTGCTCATCCTGTGTTCCCGAAACTTCCCAAAACACGTGCAATTATTCCCCGATCCATATATTAATGCTCCTACAAATAAAACATAAATTAAATTATAAATGATATTAAATATCTCGAATTATAACAAAATAATAAGCTAAAGATATTGGAATAAGTGGGTATAAACCACACTTATCAAACACCCCCAAACTTAAGGTTTTGCTAGTCCCGAGCAAAAGATAAAATAAAAAATAGATAATTAAAAATTACTAAATTAACTAAGCCACTTTCATAGGGATCACGATTTCATTTACCATATGCAATAAGCCTTTAAACCCCTAGGCGGCCCTAGTGGACGAGTTATAGTCTCGTGAGGGCTTACAGCGACGACACCCACAAACGTCATTCACACACAATCATGCAAAAATTTAAACAAATAACAAAAGATAGTCCCGATAGTTGCACATAAAATTTTCCTCAAAGAAAGCTTATAAATGAAATTAGAGAACCTTCAAAGTATGCAATTGCAACTCGAATCCAAATTCTTGAATAAATTATCTAAGCTAGACTCACGGTGTGTGTGTGTAAAGGTTCATTCACAGCTTTAATCTTAAGTAAGCTAACTCAATGATTTCGTTTAAAAATTAGAATCGATGGATCAAACCAACCTAGATATCTCAATTATGCTCTGTAATTGCCTTATTTTGTGTTCGGTATGGTATGGTTTTTCTTTTATTTTCTTGTCTCTTTTTTCTTTTCTCATTTTTGCACTTTTTTTTTAACTCACCTACCCTTTAAGGTAGCATTTCTCCTCATGGTGGTCCTAATACTCACCCATGGGTAGCTTCACGCTTATCGGTTATAGGTGGTTTATTTTCTTTCTTTAGAGATATTTTTCTTTTTCTTTTTTTAGCTATACCATACTTCATAACACTAGCAAATCAAGATATATATCTAAGCAAACGGTCATTCATCGACATGGAATTTCGTCAACTAGTCACCTTGTCAACTACGTAAGTTTTCACTGCTAAAAACATATTTTAAGTGCTTACGAGTCTAACATAGATCGGTTATTCAAGGCATCAGATAAGTAAATTGGGCACTTATAGTTTCTAAAATTTCACTCATAAACAAACAATATCATCACATGATTTATGCTTTACTATCTAAGACTAAAAAAAAGAATTTTTTTTTTTCAAATAAATTTAAACAACTAAATAACAATAAATAACAAGTAAGCAACATGCACACACCCCCAAACTTAAAACTTGCATTGTCCTCAATGTAAGATAAAAAATTAAAGAACAAGAGTGAGGAACAACACTACCGTGCATGGAGTTGATCAGGCTCTTGCTGGTTAGAATTTGATTGCGCGGGCGTTGTGTATCTCGTGCTACCTGCATAAATAACATGCAAATTAATAAATAGCACACAATAAAATAAAAATAAAAAATAAAGAAAATAATAATAAACAAATGCAAGGGTTGCCTCCCCGCTAGCGCTAAGTTTAACGTCTTCAGCCAGACGCAACCACCCAAATGGTCATGGTGGCTTAAACGTAGTGAACCGGGTAATCTCATCTGTTTTCTTCTTTGGTATCCACCGGTTCTTATGACATGAAAAAGATAGCTTGGCAGGCTGTGGTGATTTATCCATAGATGGTCCCCCAGGATATGTAGATTTTCTCTCAATTGGAAATTCTGGACTGCACATTCGGCGAGTCGTGAGGGACGATACTTGAGCTATCAGTGCACCAACAGGATCTGCCATTACTTCTTTTCAAACTCACCTCATACGAAAAATATAAAAAATTAAAATAAAATAAAAATAAGAAATAAAAACAAAAATAAAAATAAAACTTAAGACAAAAATAAAGGAAATAAAGAAAATAAGAAATAAAAACAAAAATAAAAACAAAAACAAAAACAAAAATAAAATTCTAAATTAAAGCTAAGATTACTTGGTAGTAGTATTAATGTGAATTAAACAAACAATCCCCGGCAACGGCACCAAAAACATGTTGTGATATTTTTATATCGTACCGCAAGTGTACGGTGTCAAGTTTTAGTATAAATCAGTGAAAGAGTGTCGAACCCACAGGGATTGCGTTAACTCGCATTAAGTACTACAATTGATAATCCTAACTTTATTTAGACGATAATTAATCAAGATGTGAATAAATAAATAAATATAAAAATAATAAAATAGGAGGAACTAATACGACAGAGATTTTGGATCCTGATTTCACCTAGCTGTTGCCTATGTATTTGTCATACCAATTAATCCTTGTTCAGTTATATTATTTATAAGTCAAGATCCTAAAATATTCACTCCCTCTCTCGAGTGCCGAGTGAAAATATTATCAACTATAGACTTCGATATCTCTATAAAAATCCAATAGTTAACAACTCATTACGATTTGTGATTCTATTTTAACGACTTCAAAGGACTACAGATTCTCTCGAACTCTATAAAATCCTAGGTTATATTCTCTAGATCTATTCAAAATCCCCTCTCTCGAGTGATAGATTCTAAACATTCATCATCTTCAATTGTGGCCATCAATCAAGAAGAATTAAACTCAAAAGAATATAAATAATTAATAAAACTTCATTACAAAACTGATAAACAAAATACAAGATTCAGCATCAATTACAATCGTTCTCCAAAATTAAGGAGTAAATTCATGACAAAAGATAAAACATTGAATAATCAAGCCACGAATCTAATGGAAATCATTAGAGTTTTAAGAAAGAAATAAGATGATAAAACCCGAATTGAATCTCTTCCTCTCCGGATATTACAGCCTTTGTCTCCTCTTGTCGCTCTTCAATCCTCTCATTGGATCTCTAAAAATATGTATTTCGTGTTTTGCGCAGTGTATTAGCCTCCTCTTGTATGTTGGATGTAATGTTATATTTATAGTTGAGGCAGGGAGTCTTTGGGTAGCATTAGGATTATTGAAAATACTAAAATTCTTTCCTGGAATGCGCGTGCTTCTCTTCTCTGCAGCGCCGCGGCTCCTTAAGTGGGCGCCGCGGTGCCATATCCTCTGCCTTTTATATGGAGACTTTGGCATGTGAAGTTGTTGCTTCAACTGGCGCCATGGCGCCTCAATTGCTTTTGCCAATGGAGCCGTGGCGCCTCAATTGCTGGAAAGTGTATGTGATTTTGGCGCCATGGCGCCTGATGATTTGGCAATGCTCTGTGCTCATCCTGTGTTCCCGAAACTTCCCAAAACACATGCAATTATTCCCCGATCCATATATTAATGCTCCTACAAATAAAACATAAATTAAATTATAAATGATATTAAATATCTCGAATTATAACAAAATAATAAGCTAAAGATATTGGAATAAGTGGGTATAAACCACACTTATCAAACACCCCCAAACTTAAGGTTTTGCTAGTCCCGAGCAAAAGATAAAATAAAAAATAGATAATTAAAAATTACTAAATTAACTAAGCCACTTTCATAGGGATCACGATTGCATTTAGCATATGCAATAAGCCTTTAAACCCCTAGGCGGCCCTAGTGGACGAGTTATAGTCTCGTGAGGGCTTACAGCGACGACACCCACAAACGTCATTCACACACAATCATGCAAAAATTTAAACAAATAACAAAAGATAGTCCCGATAGTTGCACATAAAATTTTCCTCAAAGAAAGCTTATAAATGAAATTAGAGAACCTTCAAAGTATGCAATTGCAACTCGAATCCAAATTCTTGAATAAATTATCTAAGCTAGACTCACGGTGTGTGTGTGTAAAGGTTCATTCACAGCTTTGATCTTAAGTAAGCTAACTCAATGATTTCGTTTAAAAATTAGAATCGATGGGTCAAACCAACCTAGATATCTCAATTATGCTCTGTAATTGCCTTATTTTGTGTTCGATATGGTATGGTTTTTCTTTTATTTTCTTGTCTCTTTTTTCTTTTCTCATTTTTGCACTTTTTTTTTTCAACTCACCTACCCTTTAAGGTAGCATTTCTCCTCATGGTGGTCCTAATACTCGCCCATGGGTAGCTTCACGCTTATCGGTTATAGGTGGTTTATTTTCTTTCTTTAGAGACATTTTTCTTTTTCTTTTTTTAGCTATACCATACTTCATAACACTAGCAAATCAAGATAGATATCTAAGCAAACGGTCATTCATCGACATGCAATTTCGTCAACTAGTCACCTTGTCAACTACTTAAATTTTCACTGCTAAAAACATATTTTAAGTGCTTACGAGTCTAACATAGATCAGTTATTCAAGGCATCAGATAAGTAAATTGGGCACTTATCATTTCTAAAATTTCACTCATAAACAAACAATATCATCACATGATTTATGCTTTACTATCTAAGACTAAAACAAATAATTTTTTTTTTCAAATAAATTTAAACTAAATAACAATAAATAACAAGTAAGCAACATGCACACACCACCAAACTTAAAACTTGCATTGTCCTCAATGTAAGATAAAAAATTAAAGAACAAGAGTGAGGAACAACACTACCGTGCATGGAGTTGATCAGACTCTTGCTGGTTAGAATTTGATTCCGCGGGCGTTGTGTATCTCGTGCTACCTGCATAAATAACATGCAAATTAATAAATAGCACACAATAAAATAAAAAATAAAAATAAATAAAATAATAATAAACAAATGCAAGGGTTGCCTCCCCGCTAGCGCTAAGTTTAACGTCTTCAGCCAGACGCAACCACCCAAATGGTCATGGTGGCTTAAACGTAGTGAACCGGGTAATCTCATCGGTTTTTTTCTTTGGTATCCACCGGTTCTTATGACATGAAAAAGATAGCTTGGCAGGCTGTGGTGATTTATCCATAGATGGTCCCCCAGGATATGTAGATTTTCTCTCAATTGGAAATTCTGGACTGCACATTCGGCGAGTCGTGAGGGACGATACTTGAGCTATCAGTGCACCAACAGGATCTGCCATTACTTCTTTTCAAACTCACCTCATACGAAAAATATAAAAAATTAAAATAAAATAAAAATAAGAAATAAGAAATAAAAACAAAAATAAAAATAAAACTTAAGACAAAAATAAAGGAAATAAAGAAAATAAGAAATAAAAACAAAAACAAAAATAAAAATAAAATTCTAAATTAAAGTTAAGATTACTTGGTAGTAGTATTAATGTGAATTAAACAAACAATCCCCGGCAACGGCGCCAAAAACTTGTTGTGATATTTTTATATCGTACCGCAAGTGTACGGTGTCAAGTTTTAGTATAAATCAGTGAAAGAGTGTCGAACCCACAGGGATTGCGTTAACTCGCATTAAGTACTACAATTGATAATCCTAACTTTATTTAGACGATAATTAATCAAGATGTGAATAAATAAATAAATATAAAAATAATAAAATAGGAGGAACTAATACGATAGAGATTCTGGATCCTGATTTCACCTAGCTGTTGCCTATGTATTTGTCATACCAATTAATCCTTGTTCAGTTATATTATTTATAAGTCAAGATCCTAAAATATTCACTCCATCTCTCGAGTGCCGAGTGAAAATATTATCAACTATAGACTTCGATATCTCTATAAAAATCCAATAGTTAACAACTCATTACGATTTGTGATTCTATTTTAACGACTTCAAAGGACTACAGATTCTCTCGAACTCTATAAAATCCTAGGTTATATTCTCTAGATCTATTCAAAATCCCCTCTCTCGAGTGATAGATTCTAAACATTTATCATCTTCAATTGTGGCCAGGAATCAAGAAGCATTAAACTCAAAAGAATATAAATAATTAATAAAACATCATTACAAAACTGATAAACAAAATACAAGGTTCAGCATCAATTACAATCGTTCTCCAAAATTAAGGAGTAAATTCATGACAAAAGATAAAACATTGAATAATCAAGCCACGAATCTAATGGAAATCATTAGAGTTTTAAGAAAGAAATAAGAAGATAAAACCCGAATTGAATCTCTTCCTCTCCGGATATTACAGCCTTTGTCTCCTCTTGTCGCTCTTCAATCCTCTCCTTGGATCTCTAAAAATATGTATTTCGTGTTTTGCGCAGTGTATTAGCCTCCTCTTGTGTGTTGGATGTAATGTTATATTTATAGTTGAGGCATGGAGTCTTTGGGTAGCATTAGGATTATTGAAAACCCTAAAATTCTTTCCTGGAATGCGCGTGCTTCTCTTCTCCGCAGCGCCGCGGCTCCTTAAGTGGGCGCCGCGGTGCCATATCCTCTGCCTTTTATATGGAGACTTTGGCATGTGAAGGCGCCGTGGCACCTCAATTGTTGCTTCAACTGGCGCCATGGCGCCTCAATTGCTTTTGCCAATGGCGCCGTGGCTCCTCAATTGCTGGAAAGTGTATGTGATTTTGGCGCCATGGCGCCTGATGATTTGGCAATGCTCTGTGCTCATCCTGTGTTCCCGAAACTTCCCAAAACACGTGCAATTATTCCCCGATCCATATATTAATGCTCCTACAAATAAAACATAAATTAAATTATAAATGATATTAAATATCTCGAATTATAACAAAATAATAAGCTAAAGATATTGGAATAAGTGGGTATAAACCACACTTATCATCTTGGTTGTTTTGATTTTTGATCATTGGATGTGTTGGAAATCATTTGGGGATGTTGATTTAATGTTAAATTGGATTCAATTGGATTGGATTTAAATTTGGACACAAAATCCCCTTTGAGCGAGACTTTAAAGCATGTAATAGGGTTTGATTTTAATCAAAATGTGTTGGACATGTGATGATGAAAATGAGCATGATTAATTGAATAAATTGATGTTTTAGAAATGTTAATTTGGGTGATTAATCATGATATACACTTTAGGTTAATTAAATGTGAAATTGGATTTTTTGTGTTTAATTAATTGGGCCTTAAAATTGGATTTGGGCTTTAATATTGTAAATGGGCTTATTGGGCTTTGTTGTACAAAGTTGGGTTTAGGCCAAATGGATTGGATCCAATTGGGTCCAAAACCGCTTCTATGAAGCCCAAATGCGACTTAATGGACCTTTAAAGATTAATTCGGCCTAATGGGCCTAAATTGATTTCTGGGCTTATGGGGTCACTCCCGGATTGGACTTTGGTTATTGGGTTTGACCCGAGATAACCAAAAGTCCACGCCTCAAGAAATTAATTAAAGCCCATTGAACTTTAATTAAATTAATATTGGATATTAATCGGGCTTTGAGACCCGTAACGATTAAATTTGGAATTTAAGTCGTAAAGGTTTATTAATAAAGTGTAATATTTAATTTGGAATTAAATAGTGAAATAGAATTAAATACAAATTGAATTGGATTTAATTATGTAGTTTAATTTAATTCGAAAATTTGTACTTTGAGTACTTATTCGCAAAACGAGTTTGACTCGAGCAAAATCAAATCGTTGTTTGAACATTGGATGGTCATTAATTATCAGATTAATTAATTGGATGAGATTGATTGATAACATGCTTGTGTGAATACATGATTGTGATGCATGAATAATGTATATCGGATGGATATTAGATGTGTGGGGCAATTTTAGAAATTGTTGTAATAAATTTGATTTATTAATTGGACCTGCGTGTCCAGCCTTATCACCTCCATACTCTTTGTATTCTCTTCTCACCTATTCCCCTCAATGTCAATGAGGTTTCTTTAGAAGTGTAGTGTAACGGGTAGAAGTAAATACATGTGGTAGCGAGAGAGAGAAAGTGAGAGATTTGATCTAGGATCAATGTGTAAAGTATCCATCCGCATATCATTATTATTTATTTATACGCGTTTTATTATGTGTTTAGAATGCATGTTTAAGGGTGTATGATGATGAGACCTTAACAAGATAATAAATTGGTTGCAATTTGCACGCGAAAAACCCTCAAACAATATTTAGCGTTTTTCCTTCCATTGAGTGATTCTTACTCAAGATCTGAGACTGGCATTGGCTTGTTAGCCAAAGTCAAGGCCTTTGTCCGTCGAAGTGTAGGAGTTTCTAGAGGTCCCAAGATCAAAACTCAAGCATGAATCATAAGCAAATACAACGATTGAAGTGCGGAATACTTACATCGAGCGGTTGAGATGCGATTTGGGCAACAAAACGAACTGAAAAAGTGCTCACTGCCTCACTGCAATGTGCGCCCACTGCTGCAGATTTGGCTTCTGTTTTGTGCCATTTTGAACAAGAAAAATGAGCTCCAAGCTTCATCAAAACGTTCCTTGCTCATGGGTATACTTCCCTTATCACCTTAGCATAATCCCGGAGTGTGCTAGCACTCTTGTTTTGCCACAAAACGCACTTGCTTCCCTCCATTTTTGCTTCTTAAATTCGGCAGTTCACTGCCTCACAAGAACCAGAAAATGGCGTGAGAGAGAAGAGGAGAAGAAGAGGAGAGAGAGGAGGGAAAATGAAGTGAAAAAAGGTATACGGTTTTTGTGTTCCTTTATGCATCAAATGCATTTGAATTTCATTTGAAATTCATTTCAAACACATTTGGGTTATAATTCCCAACCACACACATCACCTTTTTAAAATCCATTAAATAACCTCACCAACTTACATTGAGAATAGAGACAATGTATCATCCCATAAAGGTGACTAGATACATCCATCATCTATTCGTGTCAAGTAATGAGACTTCGCGATGTGATTTGCGGATCCTACTCGTTTCAAAATACGAATGTGTCCGCAAACACTTTCGGGCTCAATTTCGCTAATTCCGAATTAACGAATTTCCGTCGCGACGAGAATTAAATAATTACGCCTAGCGGAATTATTATTCACGTCGCTAACGAATTAAATTAATTCGCTCGCCCGAATTAAAATCTAATTTTAATCCCGCGTCGAAATCTAATTTCGTTTAATATATCAATATATTAATTCCTCGATTAATTCCAAATCAATGTTTCTCTCTCTTCAATTGATATTTTATCCTAGATAAAGTGTCTCCGAAATTAATCCCAGATTAATTCTCTCTCTCATCATATTAATCCCAGATTAATATAAGTGCGAGTCATACGTCATCGGTGAATCTTTGGGAAGCGACCCATGAGATCCCCGGATATGTTGGCAGTAAATACGGTCGTCGGGTTATCCGAATCACGTACGTACCAAGTACTACGTTCTACTACGATTTACGAGACAAGGTCGACTCCTAGCAAAACACCAAGTCTTCCAATTCTTCGGACATATTCTCATAAGAATATTAAGATCTGTATCAAGCGTAGTATACGATTGTATTGTGCATATCGGCCCAGTATCGGATAGTCACGTGCTAGGCCTGGGGCTGGATAAGTGTCTGCCCCGTACGAAGCACATGTCGGATGTCTGGTAACTAGTCTCTATAATCGGATATACATGACCTTGTCATAATATCCCGATGGCCGCGCAGCACTTAAGAGCACTAATACCGTATCCTGCGTGACATCATCTCCAATATGACTGAAGTGATACTTCCGTCTTGACATCACATCCAATACACTACGACTCTCTGATAAACCCAGAAGTGGTGTACACAGAACCGTTTAAAGTCCCCTACCACCAAGACCAAAGTCTATCGATTATCGTAAGTATTAGCGATGTAAGTCTCAGGTTAAGACCATACACACCTACCTTGATTTCGGCCTCCCATAGACATATAGTCATAATACCAATGGGATTCCGAGGGGTCTATCCAGAGCGAAGCTGTTTCCCGTACCATCGGTGAAACACGACCTCCTATCGCACTTGCATAAGTATCCAACACTTATATATATGAGAACTATGTCGTTGTGCCCTCACAACGCACACAAGTGCAATACTAGCCTATTCCGCATTATCGATGTCCAGTCTCGATAATACTACGGCTAGGGATTTTAATGATTAATCCTTCGTGGACTGATACTGTCTCATATCATCTCAATCCAGGAACTAATCATATGGACCTCTCTTCATTTATATATCTATGGTGATCTAATCACAAATGATGAGAGTGCAATTTCCTTATTACATAGTTAATTTGCTACAACAACACAATGATCTGTGCAAATAGTGACGCTATGGGTCATATTATCCAACAATCTCCCACTTGGCACATAGCGAGTCACTTAAGTGTCCAACACCCGAACTATGTATGGTTCGCTCAAATTGCTGAGGAAAGGTTTTCGTCAGCGGATTGTTTGATTATCGTTTGACGCGATTTATACGATCATCACATCGCCACGATGTATGATCCGAACGAATCAGATGATATAGAAGTATATATCTGGATCGTCGATGAGACCTTTAATTAATTAGCCTATGCTGACGCCTAGCTCAGCTGCTAACAGAACTTATCTAATCTTATTAGATTTATTTTCGACCCAGATGGTCTTCTATTGCTGCCTCAGCTGCAGCAATAATCCGCATTTGTTGTTTATTCGTAACAGTTATCTTGCTAGGAAGATTTCCAGCTCACTGTCCCTGTTATTCAAACTTTATAGTACCGTAGTATTTTAATTGTTTGGAAACTTGCAGTAGTGATCCCAGTCACTACAAGTTCTCCTTCTCCATAGTTTAAGACAACATCTTTAGTTCTCTAAGATACTAACAGATGTCCTTAACTTCAATCCAGTGACTATCACTTGGATTGACCCGATTGTGACTCCATATGCTCGAAGCGTATGAGACACCAATACAAGTACATTTTAAATGTACAATTTCCCAGAGAGTGTTAACAACTCCAAATCTATCCCAGTAGATCTTTATTCCTTGAATAAGGGTTGTTACTCCCCAGAATTCTACGGAGAATTTCTATTGAAAGAATATCCATGAAAGCCAAGCTTTCACCAATTGTTTTATGGGAATTTCATTGTCAGTGCCCTCTCCCACTAACCTCCTTATATACACAAGAATATTTCGTTTGAGTCAAATCATAAATCATTATGATTATTTCAAAACGACAGTTCCAAGAACCTTATGCTTGCTTCAATCCAAACATGGATCGAATAACCCGCAAACCTTGTTTGTTGGTTATACAAAATCGTCAGGATGTTCTAATCATCCTCCAAAAGGTTTCCTTTTAGGAAAGCGATTTTGATCTGTAACTGACACATTTCATAAATGAAATATGCAGTTATCAACAAGAATCTTCAAAATGGATTTATCATGGCAACATGTAAAAGGTTGAACCGTTATTTAACACAATGTTGATAACGATACCTTTCCATCAAAAGCCCAGCTTTGTACGTTGGTATGTTGCCTTCCATGTATGTCTTCCTTGAAGACGTTTAATGTACCAATAGGCACAATGCCTTGTGGTACAACAACTAGTATCCAAAATAGTTGTTATACATGGAATCCATTTTGGACTCATGGCACTTGCCAAAACAGGGAGTTGATACCTTGTATCATTTCCTCGTACGTAGTCGGTTGGGTATTCCTCAATAAGATTTACATCTTTATGAGGTTAGATCAGAAACCCATACCCTAGGTTGTTTTCTGACTCTATCCGATCTACCTGTTCTTGTGTATTCGAAGATTAATGGTATAGATTCATCATAGATGAACTATTTGTGTTCCATTAAGGACTTCGTGCCTTGAATAGTATTACTCCGATTTTCATCGAGTATCACTATCCTCCCACTGACCACTGCATATCGGTATTCCTCTCAGGAAAACCGCATGGTGAGAGCAACAATCATATTGTTCTCATGTGAGATTTACAAGTACTATACTTAAGGTTTCCCTTAGGATAACCTATATTGGCACTTATCCAATTTGGGTCTTTTAGTTTGGTATCATCCAAACGTTATGCCTGGCATACCCAAATTATCAGGAATGTGAAACCCCGTTTCTTTCCTGTTCATACCCTATATGATATCTGTCAAACAGATTTATATGGAACCTTATTCTAAATAAGTTTTGCACTGTTAATATATATCCTGTTTGAAGGAATCATAGCTCAGAGCGACTCGTGATAAACCTATCATGTCCAACAAAATTCGGTTTTAGTTCGGACACACCGTCTAACTGACGTGTCTCGAGGAGAGTCCTCATATGAAAGAATATTGTACTCTTTCATTTATGTATGAAACTTAATGCTTAAGTATTTTCATTACGGTCTTACCGCGATGGTATAATACTATAGCCGATCTGTTTGTATACTTCGTGTCGAAACTCAAAGTTTCGGATTTGTGTTCTTCAAAAGAAACACATAACCATAACGTGATGCCACATCCGTTAAGGTCACGAAATATTCATGTTCACATCTAGCCAAGCTAGATATGGGCCCACTTACTTCACCATGAATAGGGCTTACAGATCGGTGGCCTTTACACTATTACCTAGTAAATAGTATTTTAGGTACTTTACCTAGTAAACTAGAATCGCAGACCTTATTTGAATAGTCAAATCAGTCCTAGTACCCACTCTTCAAAAGTGTGGATATACGAGTCTCGTTTAAATTGTGTCCTAGACAACAATGCCACAAATAAGTCTCTATTGATCAAATCAATTTGAGCTATTTATTTGTCATTTTATATGTTTGAGATTTTATTATATTCAAAATATAAATTCTGTTATTTACATCTATGTATTTATCTCAGTATCATCTTTATATATAATAAAACACTTAGTGTTCTAGAATATAAAGGTTTTATCCGCAACGGATTAAACATTGATATAGAGATAATGTATCTAGTCAAACTAGTTACATTATAACAGTTCCTAATTTAAGTACATACCCGAAGGGTAGTTCCTAAACTTAGGTATCCACGGTCGAAACAGCGACTTTCGTCCCGTTTCCGATTCGCAGAGAAATCTCGGCTTGAAGTCGGTATCCTGCTCATAGCGGATTCTGAACATCAATACATATATTTTATGTACCACACTAAGTATTTAAAATCCAATTTCAATACTAGTAGTGAACATAACTTTGACAAATATTTTAAAGTCAGAGCCTCGCCCTTTCTTTAATTCCTTCGTGTCTTCCATATCCAAATGGTAGTCACTTGGGATATGTCAATTATCTTTTTCAATATTTTAGGAACCTTAGGCCAAGCCTTGGGTTTTAGAATATCGAAATGATGTGCACCTTGTGCAACTTGCCCAATTGCAAAACTTTAAACTTTAAAATAGATTTATTGTCAAGTATATTAAATAAGCACTAAAGTCATCATCACATAAATCTTCCAAAGATTTCATGCTCTACTTATTTGCTTAATTTGGGCGTAAGGTATAATAAGTTATTTTATCAAATAAAGTAACCTATTATTTATTCCCAATTTGAAAATTAAATCATTAAAATATTTTAATCCCAGATTATATTTTAAATATCCAACTTTTCAATTTCTTATCTTGATTACAATAGTCCAACTATTTAATCAACGATTAGTGGTACTATATATATTATAATGATTATAATAGTCCAACTATATAATCAAATATAATCCAAATTAATTAACCTCAATTACATTGATTACTATAATCCAATTATAAAATCAACAGTAAACTGAAATTAATTAATTCAAATATATTGATTAATATAATCCAATTATATAATCAAGTATAATACAGTCCAACTGTTATTAAAACAACAATTTAAATATTAGTCCAACTAACATTTAATCTAATGACGAAATAATTTAAATGAGCGCGTATGGCGAGTAATTGAACGAATGTTGCAATTCAATACTTGCCTCCCACTATTTTTCGTCGAGCCTCTAACCCTCTGTCGAGTACTCGGGAAACCGTGTTTCCTAGTGGGCTAGGATCCCGTTAAAGTATCATACAATCCTGACTTTGGTCAAACAAAAATTGTATGATAATCAACAAGGTAGATGTCGAAGATCAATTGGATCCCATCCAACTCCTAGATCCAGTAGGTGGACATCCAAGTCCGAAACATATATCTAATATATGCCTATATATCGAATATATACCCTACCCGTTTTCCTCTGAATCAACTAGGCCTTGGCTTTGGCACAATAACAAACCTAGTGATCCCAGTCAAGCGTGGACCCATTGACAGGGAAGCTTCGTAATCAAATGTCTATGGACAAGAAGTGGTCTTGACTTTGGCCAAACAAACCACAACTTGGACACGACACCGATATATAACAAAGCCTCGTGATTAAAGCACATCTTTGACTGACAAGGGCTTGACTTTGGCCAAAAACAACCCCTGACAATCTTCGATCTTGAGCAAGAATCACTCAATGGAAGGAAATGACGCATGATATATATTGAGGGATTTTCGCGTGCAAATTGTCTACCAATTTAATTATCTTTGTTAAGGTCTCATCATCATACACCCTTAAACATGCATTCTAAATACATAATAAAGCGTATATGAAAATAAATAATAATGATATGCGGATGGATACTTACACATTGATCCTAGATCAAATCTCTCACTTTCTCACTCAAGCTAACACTAGTATTACTTCTACCCGTTTCACTACACTTCTAAAGAAACCTCATATACATAGAGGGGAATAGATGAGAAGAGAATACAAAGAGAATAGAGGTGATAAGGCTGGACTCGCAGGTCCAATTTAATAAATCGAATTTATTACAACAATTTCTAAAATTGCCCCACCCATCTAATATCCATCTGATATACATTATTCATGCATCACAACCATGTATTCACTCATATAAGCATGCTATCAATCAATCTAATCAAATTAATTAATCTGATAATTATGTGATCATCCAATGTTCAAACAACGATTTGATTTTGTTCGAGTCAAACTCGTTTTTGCGAATAAGTACTTAAAGTACAAATTCTAGAATTAAATTAAACTACACAATTAAATCCAATTAAATTTGTATTTAATTCTAATTCACTATTTAATTTCAAATTAAATATCACACTTTAATAATAAACCCTTTTAGACTTAAATTCCAAATTTAATCGGTACGGGTCTCAAAGCCCGATTATATCCAATATTAATTTAATTAAAGTCTAATGGGCTTTTAATTAATTTCTTAAGGCGTGGTCTTTTGGTCAACTCGGGTCAAACCCGCAACCAAAGTCCAATCCGGGATTTACCCCATAAGCCTTTAAATTAATTTTGGCCCATTAGGCCCAATTAAATTACAAAGGTCCATTAGTTGCATTTGGGCTTTATGGTTAAGGTTTTGGGCCCAATTGGATCCAATCCATTTGGCCTAAACCCAACTTGATAAAATCAAGCCCAATAGGTCCAATTACAACATTAGAAGCCCAAATCCAATTTAAGGCCTCAAATAATTAAATTACATAAATCCAATTTAACAATTTAATTACTTAAAGTGCATTACATGATTAATCAACTAAATCAACATTTCCAAAACACTAAATTAGTCCAATTAATCATACTCAATTTCATCATCACATGTCCAACACATTAAGATTAAAATCAAACCCATTACATGCTCACTTTGTTCTCGGCCAAAGGGGATTTTAATGTCCAACTTTAAACCCAATCCAATTGAATCCAAATCAACATTAATTCAACATCCCCAATTGTTTTCAAGTCATCCAATGAATCAAAAAACAAAATACCAAGACATTTAGGGCATACACCTATTCGGCCAACATATCCAAATTGGGGAAATTTGTTCCAAACAATATTTAATCAAATTGATCCAACCAATCATCAATTAAACAAGTATTAAGCATATTTAATCATCCAATTTCATAATTGCATGCTCAATTTCATTTTACCCAATTTCAAGTTTCATGACATACTTTCAAAATTGGGGAAATTTGTTCCAAACAATATTTAATCAAATTGATCCAACCAATTATCAATTAAACATGTATTAAGCATACTTAATCATCCAATTTCATAATTGCATGCTCAAATCATTTTACCCAATTTAAAGTTTCATGACATACTTGGCAATTTGGGGATTTTTCGTCCAAATCGAATTCAATCCAATTGATTCCGCAATCGACGTTAAATCATCATCCCGAATGATTTCCAACACTTCCAATTGTCAAAAATCAAAAATCCCAAGACATAAAAAAAAATTAAAGTTTCGGCCAAGGTGATTATTTGGGGAAAAAAGATCCAATCACTTTTCTTGAAATTGACCTTGTCAATCTTCAATTCAAACACAATTAAGCATACAAATCCATCCAATTTAATTTATCATGCTCAAATTCAAGTTTGCCCAAATTTTAGCCCTAACATTTTTCATGCTTTTAACCTAAGCTCTTGATGCCATTGTAGGAGTTTCTAGAGGTCCCAAGATCAAAACTCAAGCATGAATCATAAGCAAATACAACGATTGAAGTGCGGAATACTTACATCGAGCGGTTGAGATGCGATTTGGGCAACAAAACGAACTGAAAAAGTGCTCACTGCCTCACTGCAATGTGCGCCCACTGCTGCAGATTTGGCTTCTGTTTTGTGCCATTTTGAACAAGAAAAAACGATCTCCAAGCTTCATCAAAACGTTCCTTGCTCATGGGTATACTTCCCTTATCACCTTAGCATGATCCCGGAGTGTGCTAGCACTCTTGTTTTGCCACAAAACGCACTTGCTTCCCTCCATTTTGCTTCTTAAATTCGGCAGTTCACTGCCTCACAAGAACCAGAAAATGGCGTGAGAGAGAAGAGGAGAAGAAATGAGAGAGGAGAGGGAAAATGAAGTGAAAAAAGGTATACGGTTTTTGTGTTCCTTTATGCATCAAATGCATTTGAATTTCATTTGAAATTCATTTCAAACACATTTGGGTTATTAATTCCCAACCAGCACACATCACCTTTTAAAATCCATTAAATAACCTCACCAACTTACATTGAGAATAGAGACAATGTATCATCCCATAAAGGTGACTAGATACATCCATCATCTATTCGTGTCAAGTAATGAGACTTCGCGATGTGATTTGCGGATCCTACTCGTTTCAAAATACGAATGTGTCCGCAAACACTTTCGGGCTCAATTTCGCTAATTCCGAATTAACGAATTTCCGTCGCGACGAGAATTAAATAATTACGCCTAGCAGAATTATTATTCACGTCGCTAACGAATTAATTCTAAATTAATTCGCTCGCCCGAATTAAAATCTAATTTTAATCCGCGTCGAAATCTAATTTCGTTTAATATATCAAATATATTAATTCCTCGATTAATTCCAAATCAATGTTTCTCTCTCTTCAATTGATATTTTATCCTAGATAAAGTGTCTCCGAAATTAATCCCAGATTAATTCTCTCTCTCATCATATTAATCCCAGATTAATATAAGTGCGAGTCATACGTCATCGGTGAATCTTTGGGAAGCGACCCATGAGATCCCCGGATATGTTGGCAGTAAATACGGTCGTCGGGTTATCCGAATCACGTACGTACCAAGTACTACGTTCTACCGATTTACGAGACAAGGTCGAATCCTAGCAAAACACCAAGTCTTCCAATTCTTCGGACATATTCTCATAAGAATATTAAGATCTGTATCAAGCGTAGTATACGATTGTATTGTGCATATCGGCCCAGTATCGGATAGTCACGTGCTAGGCCTGGGGCTGGATAAGTGTCTGCCCCGTACGAAGCACATATCGGATGTCTGGTAACTAGTCTCTATAATCGGATATACATGACCTTGTCATAATATCCCGATGGCCGCGCCATCACTTAAGAGCACTAATACCGTATCCTGCGTGACATCATCTCCAATATGACTGAAGTGATACTTCCGTCTTGACATCACATCCAATACACTACGACTCTCTGATAAACCCAGAAGTGGTGTACACAGAACCGTTTAAAGTCCCCTACCACCAAGACCAAAGTCTATCGATTATCGTAAGTATTAGCGATGTAAGTCTCAGGTTAAGACCATACACACCTACCTTGATTTCGGCCTCCCATAGACATATAGTCATAATACCAATGGGATTCCGAGGGGTCTATCCAGAGCGAAGCTGTTTCCCGTACCATCGGTGAAACACGACCTCCTATCGCACTTGCATAAGTATCCAACACTTATATATATGAGAACTATGTCGTTGTGCCCTCACAACGCACACAAGTGCAATACTAGCCTATTCCGCATTATCGATGTCCAGTCTCGATAATACTACGGCTAGGGATATTTAATGATTAATCCTTCGTGGACTGATACTGTCTCATATCATCTCAATCCAGGAACTAATCATATGGACCTCTCTTCATTTATATATCTATGGTGATCTAATCACAAATGATGAGAGTGCAATTTCCTTATTACATAGTTAATTTGCTACAACAACACAATGATCTGTGCAAATAGTGACGATGTGGGTCATATTATCCAACACGAAGATGTGTTTGAATCATGAGAGCTTTGTTACATGTCAGTGTCTTGTCCAAGTTGTGGTTTGTTGGGTAAAGTCAAGACCATTTTTTGTCCATCGACATTGATTACGAAGCTTTCCATGGTCAATGGGTCGCGCTTAACTGGGATCACTAAGTTTGTTGTGCCAAAGCCAAGGCTTAGTTGATTCAGAGGAAAAAGGTTAGGTAATACATTGGATGTATTGGCATATATAAGATATATGTTTCGGACTTGGATGTCCCCCTACCGGATCTAGGAATTGGATGGATCCAATCGATCTTAGAGATCTACCTAGTTAATTATCATACAATTGTTGGCCAAATTCAAGATTGTGTGATATTTAACGGGATCCTAGCCCGCTAGGAAACACGGTTTCCCGAGTACTCGACAGAGGGTTAGAGGCTCGCCGAAAAATAGTGGGAGGCAAGAATTGAATTTAAAATATTCGTTCAATTACTCACCATACGCGCTCAAACAAATAACATTCGTCAAATATAATTAAATGTTAGTTGGACTAATATTTAAATGTTGTTTTAATTAATAGTTGGACTATATTCAAACAATTAAAGTATAGTTGATTATATAGTTGGACTATAATAATCATTATATTTAATAGTACCTAAATCATTGATAAAATAGTTGGACTATTAAAATCGAGATTAAATTGAAAAATTGACATTTAAGACACAGTTCTAGGGAAAATGTTTTAAATGGTTTAATTTTCAAATTGGGAATAAATTTCAGGATGGTCCTGGAAAATAATAAGTTATTTTATTTGATAAAATAATATATTAAGCCTAAGCCCCGAGTTAAGCAAACAGTAGAGCATGATATTTGGAATATTCATATGATGATAACTTAAGTGCTTAATCCATTAAGCTTGTCGCAGCAGACTCCTTAATTTCTGAATCAAAACTAAGGATTAGATCTTTAAAGTATGATAAAGAAATTGAAGGATCTTCATAAATCTATTAACTTAGATTATTATAAGTACTAAATTACAATTGATAACTCTTTGAGAGTTAATGACTATTCTCAATGAGATAAAGTCAAAGTTTGCAATGAGGCAAGTAGTGTACGGCGCACCTTACTTCGATATTCTAGAAACTCGAGGCTTGGCCAAGGGCTTATGGAGTGTTGAAAAGGCAAAGGCAAAATCATTATAGTCTTCTGGGAAGATAAATGACATATCCCAAAATGTCTACTAATTGTGGCAAACGGGATCGCGGAAGCGTGACTACCGTTTGGACAAAGCAGACATGAAGAAATTAAAGACGAGCAAGGCTCTGACTTCAAAAATGATTGTCATAATTATGTTCACTACTAGTATTGAAATGAGATTTTAAATACTTAGTGTGGTACATAAAATATATGTATTGATGTTCAGAATCTGTTTTGAACAGGATACTGCTGACTTCAATAGAGATCTATCTGCGGATCGGAAACGAGACGAAAGTCGTTGTTTTAACCGTAGATACCTAAGTTTAGGAACTACCTTCGGGGGTGTGTACTTAAATTAGGAAACTGTTAAAATGTAACTAGTTTGACTAGAAACATTATCCCTATATCAGTGTTTAACCCGCTGCGGGTGAACCTTTATATTCTAGAACACTAAAGTGTTTTATTATATAAAGATGATATTGAGATAAACACATTAGATGTGAATAACAGTGTTTATATTTTGAATATAAATATATCTCAAACATATAATATGACAAACAAATAGCTCAAACTGATTTGATCAGATGAAACATATTGTGGCATTATTGTCTGGGACGCAATTAAACAAGAATCGTATATCCACACTTTTGAAGAGTGGGTACTAGGACTGATTTGATTCCGTTCAAATAAAGTCTATGAATCTAGTTTATTGGGCAAAGTGCCTAAAACACATTTACTTGGTAAAAGTGTAAATGCCACCGACCTGTTAGCCCTAGTTCATAGTGAAGCAAGTGGGCCCATGTCTAGCTAGGCTAGAGGTGGATATGAATATTTCGTGACCTATACGGATGTGGCATCGCGTTATGGTTATGTGTTTCTTTTGAAACACGAATCGGAAACTTTTAGAGTTTCGACACGAAATAGACGAACATATCGACTATAGTATTAAACCGTCACGGTAAGATCGTAATGGAAAATACTTAAGCAATAAGTTTCTCGTATACTTGAAAGAGTATAGTATTCTTTCAAATGAGGACTCCTCCCGGAACATGTCAAAGTGATGGTGTGTCCGAACCGAGTAACCGAATTTTGTTGGACATGATAAGGTTAATCATGAGTCGCTCTGAGCTATCATTTCCTTCAACGGATAAACATAAACAATGCATAACTTATTTTGAATAAGGTTCCATAATAATCTGTTAGACAGATTTCATATTAGATATGAACATGAAAGAAACCGGGTTTCATATTCCTGATAATTTGGGTATGCTAGCCATATGTTTGGATGATACCAAACTAAAACCCAAATTGGATAAGTACCAATTGTAGGTCCCTAGGGATACCATAAGTATTGTACTTATACATCTCACCTAAGAATAATTAGATTGTTGCTCACCATGAGGTTTTTTCCTAAGAGAATATCGATATGCAGTGGTAAGTGGGAGGATAGTAAAACTCGATGAAAATCGGAGTATACTATTCAAGGTACCGAATCTAATGGAACACAAATAGTTCATCAAGGATGAAACTATAACATTATCTTCGAATACACAAGAACCACGTAGATCGGAGAGAGTCAGAAAAAACCTAGGTATGGGTTTTTGATCTCACCTCGTAAAGATGTCAATCTTTTGAGGTATAACCAATGACTACGTATGAGGAAGTGATACAAGGTATCGACTCCCTATTATGACAAAGTGTCATGAATCCGAAATGGATTCCATGTATATCGACAAGTTTGGATACTAGTCGATGTACCGCAAGGCATTGTGCCTATTGGTACTGTATAAGTCTTCAAGGAAGACGTACATGGAAGGCAACATACCAACGTGTAAAGCTAGGCTTGTAGCGAAAAGGTATCGTTATCAACATTGTATTGATTACGATTTAACCTTTTAATTGTTGCCATGGTATATCCATTTGGATAATGCTTGCTAAAGCTGCATGTTTCATTTATGAAATATGACAGCTTAACGGGAAAATCACTTTCCTGAAAAGGAAACCTTTTGGAGGATGTTTACAACATCATGTCGGTTTTGTCGTACCAAAACTAGCAAACAAGATTTGCGGGTTATTCGATCCATGTTTGGATTGAAGCAAGCATATGTTCATGGAATTATCGTTTTGATATAATCATAATAGTTTATGATTTAATTCAAAACGAAAATGATTCTTATGTATATAAGGAGGTTAGTGGGAGCGCACTGACAATAAATGTCCTATAAATAATGATAATATATCATTCTTTCTTGGAAATGAAATTCCCAATAATAATCGGTGAAAGCTTGGCTTTCATAAAACTCTCCGAGAAATCGTACATTGAAAAATGTACGTGACCTGGTGTCTCATACGCTTTGAGCATATGGATTCACAAACAGATCAATCTTTGTGATAGTCATTGGATTGATATTAAGAACATCCTTTAGTTTCTTAGAGAACTAAGGATGCTTTCTTAAACTTTGGAGTATGAGAACTTGAAGTGACTGGGATCACTACTGCAAGTTTCCTAACCGATAAAGACGACTGTAAGTCGCAAACGGTACTATACAGTTTGAATAACGGAATAGTGAGCTGGAAATCTTCCATGCAAGATACTGTCACCAAATAAACAACAAATGCGGGTTATTGCTGCAGCTGAGGCAGCAATTGAAGCCATTTGGGTCGATAACAAATCTAATTAGATTAGATATAATTCTGTTAGCAGCTGAGCTATGCGTCAGCACAGGCTAAAGAATTAATGGTCTCATCAACGATCCAGATATATACTTCGATATTCATCTGATTCGTTCGGATCATACATCGTGGCGATGTGATGATCGAATAAATCGCATCAGATGATAATCATACAAATCCGCTGATGAAAGCATTTCTCAGCAGTTTGAGCCAACCGTACATAGTTCGGGTGTCAAGCACTCGAGTGACTGGCTATAGGCCAAGTGGGAGATTTTTGGACAATTATGACCCATAGCGTCACTATTTGTACAGATCATGGTGTTGTTGTACAAATTAACTATGTGAAAAATGAGATTGCACTCTTATCATTTGTGATTAGATCACCTAGATATATAAATGATGAGAGGTCCCTATGATTTGTTCCTGGACTGAGAATGATATGAGACAGTATCAGTCCACAAAGGATAAATCATTAAATATCCCTAGTCAGAGTATTATCGAGATTGGACATCGATAAATACGTAAAAGACTAGTATTGCACTTGTGTGCGTTGTGAGGGCACAACAGCATAGTTCTCATATATTTGGGTATATGATACTAATACAAGTGTAATAGGAGGTTGTGTTTTACCGATGGTACGGAAAACAGCTTCATTCTGGATAGACCCCGCGGAATCCCATTGGAAGTATGTATATGTGTCTATGGGAGTCCGCTTCAAGGTAGGTGTATTTGGTCTTAACCTGAGACTTGCATCGCTTGTACTTGCGACAATCGGTAGACTTTGGTTTGGTTTTCCAAGGCTTTAACAGGTTCTATGTACGCCTCTTCTGGGTTTATTGAGATTCATAGTGTATTGGGTGTGATGTCAAAACGGAAGTATCACTTCAGACATATGGAGATGATGATCACGCATGGATACATAACTGGTTCTCTATTGTGTTGCAACTATCAGATAATATGACTAGGTCAGGATTATCCGATTCAAAGAGACTAGTTACTAGATATCTGATATGTGCTTCATACGGGGCAGACACTATTCCAGCCCCAGGCCTTGCACGTGACATCCGATACTGGATCACTATACACAATACTACGTATACTACGCCTGATATAGATCGTATATTCCATTAAGAGTATTTCTGGAGAATTGGGTAAGCATGACGTTTTGCTAGAAGCCAACCTTGAGTCATTAAGTCCGTAGGGGTGTTTTAACACCTAGTGCCCTAAAACCAACTGGTTTGGGAGTCACTGGCCCAAAGCTCGCTACATAGATCAAAGATGTTGGAATATATATATATATCTGAAGTCTGAGTATTTAAGTCTGTAGGGGTGTCTTAACATTTGGTGCCTTAAAGCCAACTGGTTTGGGAGCCACCGGCCCAAAGCTCGTTACATAGATGAAAGATACTGTAGATAACTAAAAAAATCAGAAAAATCACATACCTCACTTGTGCTGATTGTAAGTAGACAAAATAATTTTAGATACTCGGATTGGTTTGACCCATTAACTACTGAGAGTTGAGACGAAATCATCGAGTTGACAACTTAGAATCGAAGCTGTTTGCAGAATTATTCACACCACACTTTGAGTATGATTTAGATATGTTGTTCAAAAGAAAGGATTTTGGTTGGAATATGCATTTTGAAAGTTCCTCTAACTTTGATGATAGACATTATCTGAGGACATTGTTTATCTGCGAAGTAAATAAAGTTTTCAAGGGAATAAAGGAATGATGAGTCAGAAAAGTTTTAGTGAAAGTAACCAATATAGAAAGAGATACCAGACAGGTATATATGAGGTTCTTAGGCAAAAGTAGGGGTTACCGAAATACTGTAATAGAAGAGCCTCAATATTAATTCCCACCCTCCCAACCCTCGATTGATACCAGTAACAATAATGGACCCGAAACGTAACCTCGAGATACTCCAGAAGCAAGTACAAGAGTAGTGATAAAAGACTGAAACGTATGACCCTTAAGGACAGCATCAAATCAGAATAATAAGAAAAGAAAAGATAGTCCAAGTAATAGATGCTAATAGGAAACATTGGATAAAGTAACAAGAGAAGAAGTAATACCTAAGTATAGGATAGGAATGTAAATGACAATGTTAAGAATAATCAAAGATGTATGAGGACAGGTATCCTTCAGGTAAATAAAGAGAAGATGACTTATAGTAGATGCAAATAGAGAATGAAATAGAAAAGTAAATCAACAAGATGGTTGATATCAATATGGAAAGTGAGATAGTCAAAGGGTAATAATAAACAAGAGAGAACATACTAATTACTACAACAAAACTGGCTTTTAGTGGCGAAAATTTTCACCACTAAAAGCTCCAAATTCGCCACTAAAACAATTAGTGGCGAAATCTAATTTCGCCACTAATTCGCCACTAAGAGTGCGACACTAAAGTTTTAGTGGCGAAATTTATTTCGCCACTATTTAAATTTTTAGTGGCGAATATTTTCGCCACTAAAAGTGTATTTTTAGTGGCGAAATTAGATTTTCCCTACTAAAATTTGACTTTTAGTGGCGAAATTTTCGCCACTAAAAGTCACTTTCACAACCACTAAGTTTGTTCACATCATTTCTATCCACAGTTTCTGGATCTATATCAACCCTTACTAATGACATCTCCCCATCATCTGAATCAACCACACTATAATGGGAATCATATACTAAACTAGGCTCTCCAACATCCCAATATAGTTCATTATCATCACCATTTTTTTTTATCAAAAGCCATATCATAGTAGTTGCGAGGAATTGTTTTAACTACTATCACCAATTAGAGTCCAGTTGATCTGGCAAATAATACACTTGCTCAACTTGGCTAGCCAACACAAATGGCTCATCAGTTTGTAAAAAACGTGTGATATTAATTCTGATAACCCCATTCAGCTCATTCTTTATACCTTTTTTCTCATCATATACATCGTACCAATCACATTGAAAAAGTATAATTTTATTAGGACCAGGATATTCTAATTCAACAATGTCTCTTACTAATCCAAGATAGTCTTTCTCTCCACTATTGACATCCCCCTTCACAACCACTCCACTATTTTCGGTTTTACGTTTGTCAGCATGCTCCTTTGTATGGAATCTAAAGCCATTAACAATGTAACCTTTATAAGAAGAAATCCTCCTAATTGGACCTTGCGCCAAAGATAAAAGTTATTTGTTTACTCTCTCATCACCATTGGCCCATAAATCTGTAATCTATTACACAAAACGGTAACATATTAGGTTAATGTAAGAGCAATCTCTTTATCATGTCATTGATAATTGATAATATTCATTGTATACTTACCTTATTATCAAACCACTTTATAAATTCAACTTCTTCTTCATGATTATCACATTCATACTCCTTATTCATTTAAAATAAATAAATACTATCAATACAATGTCTAATGCACTAACAAAAATTAATATTTTTAAGTTATTAAAAATACTTACTCTATGTAAGGTTGGACCTCCTCACAATTCCTTAAAATATATAAATGAGCTCTTTTCCAGTCTTGAAAACTCAATTCCTTAATGACCCCTTTATTTAAGGGCTTTCCAGTCTTCGTGAAGATCGATAACTCTGATTGTTGTGCTTCACCACCATCATAGTTTCTATCTCTAGTGAGAATCTTGTTTCCGCCCTACCCAAATATCTAGAGCAAAAAGTCATACACTCATCTGCTATATAACCCTCAGCTATTGATCCTTCCAGACGAGCTTTATTACGCACATAACCTTTAAATTTTCGCATTTCCCTATTTTAAAAATAAACATAAAGTTTTACAACTCATCCTGAATATATATGGAATATAAAGAAAATACATAGATCAAAGTAGATATGCTTATACCTTTCAAAAGGAAACATCCATCTATATTGTACAGGCCCAGCTACCATTGCTTCACTTGGTAAATGTATACACAAGTGCACCATAATATCAAAAAAAGATAGAGGGAATATTCGCTCAAGCTTGCAAAGGATTTTTGCAATTTTGTGTTCTAAGCTTTCCAACACATCCACCCTTAAAGCCTTTGAGCATAATTGCTTGAAGAACATCCCCATTTCAACTAAAGGCTCATAAAAATCTTTCGGTAAGATCCCACAGAAAGTTGACGCGATTAAATCTTGCATAAACACATGACAATCATGACTTTTCAT
Organism: Zanthoxylum bungeanum; assembly: GCA_019454045.1. NCBI lineage: Eukaryota > Viridiplantae > Streptophyta > Magnoliopsida > Sapindales > Rutaceae > Zanthoxylum > Zanthoxylum bungeanum. Next base: position 58,088 of record SKCR01029749.1, read on the forward strand.
GCCAAAAATCCTACCTTCACTTTGATTTACACATCGAGCAAAATTAGAAGAGTATCCATCTGGAACTTTCAAACTAGCAAAGAAGTCACAAAATTTTCTCTTCTCTTTCAAAGTCAACGCAAAAGTAGACATTGGCATTTGTAATCTACCATTATTTTCAACAAGATGCAAATCCTTACGGATTCCTAACTCCTCGAAGTCCATACGAGAATTCACATTATCTTTATTTTTTCCGGCTACTCCCATTGTTGTTCCCAAAATATTATCACAAATATTTTTCTCAATATGCATGACATCTAAGTTGTGACGTATTAAGAGCTTGCTCCAATAGGGCAATCGGAAAAATATGCTTTTTTCTTCCAATTATATATCAAAGAAGGGTGACTTCATTTTCTTTTACCATTACCCTCGCCAAATGTTACATTAACACAACCATTCAGTTGGTCAATAATATCATCACCTGAAAGATGATTAGGTCAAGAACGGTCATCAATTAACCCATCAAAAGATTTTTTTTATCAAACCTCCACTTATGATTAGCTTCAAAAAATCTACGATGCCCCATGTAACAAAATTTACGACCATGTGTTAACCATTAAAAGCACATATCAACATTGCAAGATGGACAAGCAAGGGTTCCTTTAGTACTCCACCCAGATAAATTCGCATAAGCGGGAAAATCATTAATGGTCCATAATAATGCAGCTCGTAATTTGAAATTACAAGTTGTATAAAAGTCATACGTTTCAACCCCAACATCCCACAACTCTTGCAATTCATCGATTAAAGGATCTAAATAAACATCAATGTCATTTCCAGGAGCTTTTGGACCAGGAATTAGCAAAGAAAGCATGAAAAAATCACTTTTCATACACATCCAAGGTGGTAAATTATATGGAACTAATATCACAGGGCATATGCTATAAGAAGTGCTTAAATTTCCAAATGGGTTAAACCCATCTGAAGATAGCCCAAGCCTTACATTTCGGGAATCCAAAGAGAAGTCAGGATGCATCTCATCAAAAGATTTCCATGCCTTAGAATCAGCCGGATGCCTCAGAACCCCATCATCAGATCGTTTCTCCGTGGAATTTTTCTTCCCTTACTTGAACAAACACTAAGATTATCATTTTCAACTTCACAACCATTATTTCTCCATCTTGAGCATCCACAGACCGGGCAACTCTGAAGATTCGCATATTGTTTTCGATAAAGAATGCAATCATTCTTACAAACATCAATCTTAGTATAATTCAAACCTAAATCATGTGTGTACTTTTTTACTTCATAGGAATTTTTTGGAAATTTTTCATCATGAAGGAAGGCTTTTCGCAAAAGGCCAAGCAACATAGTTAGAGATTTATCACTCCAACCATTGATGCATTTTAAATGGAGAATATGAACAATAAATTCCAACTTTGAGAAAATTTTACAACCAGGAAATAACTCTTGCTCGGCATCTTCCATCAATCTAGTAAACTTTTCATGTACATGGTCATTTTCCTTACTATCACAACCCACTTCAGCCACACCTTCATTGAAATTAATAGATCTTACGTTTTTTATATCATGGATTAAAGGAACAGTCTCATCAAATCCATCAAAATCATCATTCCCATCAGAATCTCCATTTACTTCATTATCTTCAGTATCTTCTCCATGCAAAGACCAAATTTTATAGCCTTTTAATATCCCATAAACAATCAAATGAGTGAAAACCACATCTCTATCATGGAAAATACAATTCAAACAGTTGTAGCATGGACATCTTATTTTTCTATTGCTTCCTACCCTTTCAAATGCAAAGTTAAGAAACTCATTGATACCATTTTTATATTCTGGAGTTCGCCTATCTTTTAAACTTTTATGATTAATCCACTCTCTATTCATTACGAAACACCTTATTTGGCTTCCTTTGTAATATCCTAATTTGAATTAACCAAATAAACAAGCAATATCAGATATGGATTATAACAATATGAAAATAAAAACCAAAATAATGCACATAACAAGGCATACCTTCTCAACTGACAATACTTTTCCAACTATAGATCCAGAGAATGTGCTAGCTCTAAAAGAAAAATCAAGAAAGGATTAAGTCTCTGATGATTTTTTCTAGCAAGTTAAAATATTAGCGAAATTTGAGCGGGTATGGTGCTGGTTTTTAAATTTTATTTCCATTCATGTGAGGGAAATTTGACCTTAGAGCCTATATCTTTTATACCATCCAAAACGTTTTACCTGTTGTGCTAACTAGCACATAACTAAAGATTTTGCTAGACTTTTATGTACTTTTCTTCCAACACTAATTTTGTTAGATGTCTTAAAGAGTTGTTAAGATAAAATGTTGGACCAAAGTATGAATAACTAATATGCCCCTGATAATTGTGAGACCTTATAGGATTAAGATAATAAGATGCATTGGGTTTTCTTATAATCAAAGTGATGCTTTCATCATTTCTGAAGTAAGAATGAAGATTGTTGATTCTGTCCTTCAGGTGCAATTCTTCTTTCCAGAGGTTGGTAGGAAAATTGCCCTAGTGATACTGGTTAGGCTTGACATGCTTTGTTCTATTGGCTCAAGCAAGTAAAATTTTACCATGACTTGCCCTTGTTATATATATTTTCTCCTCTTTTATTTCATCCTATTAAGACTAATTTCAGTCAATGTAGTGCTTTTTTTTTGTTCATTTTATTTTCTTCAAGCATCAAGAAACAACCTGTCTCAATCTTATTGATTCTTGTTGTCTCATCTCATCAAGTGAATGTGGGAAAATTTGTACAATTTACTGGATTTCCAGTTTAAAGAAACTTACTGGGAAGTTATTTTGTTATTATTTAAATGGGAAATGATTACTAATTCAAAATGCAAGTTGTTGGTATGGTGATGCATAAACATTGAAGAGCACATTTAAGAACCATTAAAGCTTACACACAAAGGAGTAAAAGATACTAAATTGCTTTGGCTACTGCATAGCCATGAAATTGCTTCGGCTACTGCATAGACATTAGTGAATAGTGAGTCTCTACATCAAAGCTTGACTAAATGAAAAAAAGCTAAAACTTAAGCCAAAAAACAAAAGGAAAACAGACAATGAACCAATCTGATTTTGGCACAAAAGGGAAAGAAATGACTAAAGAGAGAACATACCCAAATTACTGAAATCCCTAAGATATTACATAGAAAAAGAGAGACTGCTATAAGTCACTAAAACCCATATAAAAGAAAGAAACCAACAGTTCTAATCATCCAAAACCAGAATTGCATCCATCTCAGAGCCAAGTAGCTGTTACTGTTACACAGAGACACTATGGCAGCATTGCATTTTTTGTTGAAGTTAAAAAAAAAAGACTCAACCACTTTGCTTAAAGTGAATATCTTCTCATAAATGCACTTAATTTGATCCTTAAACACAGAGAACTAAAGACTTAATTTGAAGGTCCCCTACTTGGCATAAATTTATTTACAAGTACAAACCACAAAAGTAAGAAAAAAGTAGCGATTTACGATATCATTCAATTCAGTTTGTTATTGTATCTTCTCCTTGACCCAGAAACCAATCAGAAAATTCAGTTTGTTATTGTATCTTCTCCTTGACCCAGAAACCAATCAGAAAATTCTCTGATTTATTCGTTAATCGGAGATCTTGAACTCATTTTATAAGTAAAATACTATCATCAATCCAGGATTCTCAACAACTAAAAAAACACCTCTTATTATAACTAATTCACTGCCTTACAAATCAATTACACCCATCCACTCTAGGCATGCCTAATTACGCTTCAATTTCACAATTTTCATGCTCAATACACAGCCAAAAATCAACCCTTATCACTGCCGAAACCATCATCTTCCCTAAGTACCTTTTCTAGTGCATTCACACATGCATCACTCAATTTCACTACCATACTTACTGTTGATTAATTTAACCACTCAATTAATTTGAAAATCAACATTTAGATCAACTTAGGGTTTATGAAAATACATTAACCATATCCATGGTCATAAACTATCTTCTCATCACCTAACAACACACAAATTAATTACCATCTTTTGCATGTAAAAATTATTACAAAACATGATATTGAGTTAAAGTGAGTTAGGAGATTTTCTTACTGTTGAAAGCTTGCTAAAATGAATCTCCAACGCTTATAAATTCTTCTTGACACTTGATTTCCCTTGTTTTCCCTTAGCTTTATTTCATCAGATTCTTCTCCCTTCAATTTCATCCAAATGAGCAAATTTGTTTTCTTTCTTGCGTAAAGAAGTGCTGAGAGGTTAATTGACTTTCGGCAATCTGAAAGTTAGGGTTTCATGAACGAAATTGGGAAAAACAAATGCATGTGTATGAGTTAATTAAATTGATGGAAGAGTTGAAGAAGAAAATGTGGGGGCAAATCGAAGAAGAAGGATTTAGGGATTTGGTGGTTTGTTTGATATTTTTATTTTTGTAAATGAAAAATTATTTTGGGATGCTGTAGATTAGAAGAACGCGAGGCAACATGTGGCTCCAAAATTTTTCTGCTTTACTTGGGAAAATATTTCGCCACTAAAAGCTCTATTTTTCGCCACTAAAAGCTTTCTTAGTGGTGAAAATATTTTTTGCCACTAAAAAACTCACTTTCAGTGGCGAAAATATATTTCGCCACTGATTTCGCCACTAAAAGTAAAATTTTAGTGGCGAAATAATATTTCGCCACTAAAATTGATTTTTTAGTGGCGAAATAAATTTCGCCGCTAAATTTTCGCCACTAAAATCCAGTTTTGTTGTAGTGTAAGTAAGTATTGATAGAAGAGTAAAATAATATAAAAACCAAGAGAGCAAGCTTACCTTAATATGGAAATTAATAAAGAAAAGACACTTAGTTGCGATTGTGTATAAGATGACAAACGGATACAAAAGAATAGTAGAGAAAGATCGAGAATTGAGATTTATAAGATATAATCCAAGGATAAAACATAGACCAAGTAAGCTCTTAGAAAAATAAAGAAATGATGAAAAGAATACTAAGAAAGATCAGAGAGAAATTGCGTAAGATACCCGGCCCTAGGTTAAGGAGACCAAACCACTACGAGTTTAGGATGGTTTAACCGCGGGTATGGGTGGTTTGGTATGTTTGTATTATAGTATAGGGATGACGAAATAGGTTAATGCAAAACAGTTGTTGAAGGAGAAAAGCTTAAAGACTACTGAGGATTGTAAAGGAATCTAAAGAGTTTATAGTTGAATAGTGAGAGCTAACGTTAAGGACAAGTTGAACAATGGAATAGGTAGACATCAAGTATAGATATAAAGTATTAGAAACCTTCGGTGAAAAGCCAAGGTATTAGTTATTAAGAATTTACTCAAGTTAAGGAATCATGGGACATAAGTGAAAGTCTATAAGGAAGAAATCTTAGAGATAAGGAGTATGAGGCTCAGCGAAAGAACAGAGGAACAATAGTCAAGAGTACTGAGCAAAAAGTATTACAAAATGAGGACTTAATAAGGGAAAAAGGAGGATCTAGTAGTCAACAGCGGTTAGAGACAAAGAGATAAGTTTAGTAGCATCATTAGATAATCGCAAAGTTAAGAAGATCACGAGTAGACCCTAGAGAGGATTCGAGGAAGAATCTTATTTAAGGGGGGAGAATTTGTAACGACCGGTAGTTCTTACTACTGCCTGCAGTGGTATTGTTGCGTGCAAGGCAAAGACATGTAAAATTAAATTATGATGAGACCCAAGTATATCTATAAAATGAATTTGGAGACGATCAGTAGACTTCTCAAAGTCCCGGGACGGGATTGTACCGTATTTATTTTAAACCTCCCGTAGTATTTTAGGCATAACTTTTTCATACGATCTCTGATTTTTATGAATTATATATCGTTGAAAAGCTTAGACTGAGACCTACAACGTTCGCGTTAAACATTTTTCCAAATTCGGACCAGAACCGGGTCAAAAAGACAAGTCAAATTCTGGATGAATAGTGATTTCGCGTCTAAATGGAAATTTCTCAAACTTTCCCCAAGTTTCTACACTTTTCTTCACTTAGCAAAATATCTTTTGAGCCCACTATATAAATAAGTCACTATTTAGCAATTTCAAAAAATTAAGAAAAATAAAATAAAAAGAAAGAAGAGGAAAGACGTAAGGGGAGAAGAGGTAAAGAAAGAAGAAGAGGGAAGAAGAAGAAAGAAGAATGAAGAAGAAGGAAAGAAAGAAAGAAGAGAGGAGAAGGAGAAGCAAAGGAGTTCTGCCATTCATGAAGCTTAATGGAAGGGTAGAAAAATCAAGAAAAAGAGAGGTTATCCACAGGAATCACAGTTCTTTTCGATCAAGGAATCCAGTGACAGCCGAAATTGATCACTGTGAGTGGACACTTACTCTTTTATCTGATTTTTATTTCGCATTTTCATACCAGACTTACATTTTACGCTTTAGGAAATTAGAATTTATTTATTACAGTTATTTCATAAAATATACGTTTTAAGCTATGTTATGAATACAAATGTTTTCAAAACATGATTTTTATTTTTTCTGGGCATGAGGTAAAACCTCACCTCAGTATGTAACTTGAGATACAGTTGGAATTGACGGATACAGAGAGCATGTGCACATGTTGAGGACTGAGGGGACACTCTCAGATCCTCCAGATAGGCTAGGGGGACGGCGATACGTAACGCCCCTAGACCCCAGTTTGAGCTTGGGCGGTAGTATAGATCCGCACCCCCAACTCCAGTTTGTGGCTTGGGGGACGGCGATACGTAACGCCCCAAAGTCATGGATTTGCATTGCTGGCTCCAGTTAGGCGTATGGGGGGACGGCGATACGTAACGCCCTCATACGTCCAGGTTTTCAGACAGAGATACAGATTTCAGAAAAGTTTTCAATTTTCGGATTTCATGTTTTCATAATACAGTTTTCAGAACCCAGATTTTTAGCAAATAGTTTTCAGAAACCAGCTTTTCAAAAACAGAGTTTCAAAGACAGATTTCAGAAAGATGATGTTTCAGAAACAGAGTTTCATATAAAGATGTTCTTGAAAATATGATTTTGAACTTAAGAGATTTTTTACTTCAGTTTTCAATTTTTAGTCCACTCACTTAGATCGTTTAGCGATCTAACCCCCCTCCAATCTTTATTGTTTTATAGGGATTCCAGGAGGACAAACTCGAGAGGATGGATACTGATGCAGTCACCAGGGATGGAGTCCACCAGCATTAAGTCATATAGTTTAAGAGTCTAGTCAGTGTCAAAGTAAAGAATTTCTAGTATGAATTAGTAAAGTACAAGTCTTTGTGAGCATATGTTAATATGTATAAAGTAAAGCATTTCGAATTCATGGATATAAAAAAAAATAAAAGTATTTCAAATTGAATATGAGTGCATGCATGACATTGCATTATGACCGGTGCTATCACACGCGTATAACGCAAGCGCACGTATCGTTCAAGTAGTATAAAAATATCGATCCCACGAGCACTTAATTCCTACTATGTTTTTAATTATTGAATCTATTTATTTACGAGTATCTAATCAGAGGGAGAAGAGAATGATTGATTGATTGGTTGGTTGAATGTGGTTTTCCTTAATGAAAATAAATAAAATAAACAAAAGAAAATACTAAGGAAAATAATAAAAGACTCAAAGATCTAGGGTCGTGACTCCACAAAATATTATTAAAAAAATGAATTGATTCCCTTATATATGTGTAATAAATTGGTTTGCTAACCTGGAACACGATGATATGCAAAAGCCTCTTCCGATAGTCAGACACAAATACCCAGTATAACCCAATTGAACTATATTCCTATGTCAACCAAATTACATGGATTCATTAAGTTTAAGTTCCAATTATGGCTACCCCCGCCCGACATGTATATTCATATCCTATAAGGAAATCTATTAAAGGGTTATATATCCTCCAGGAAGATCGTGGGCTATTGAATCTAGGGCTGAAACCTAAAATCTCTATGTCTAGTTCATTTTAAGTTTACCAAATCAATCTTATTAATGGCCAACAAGAAGCATTAAGCTTAAGATTCAATAAACAAACTAAAGAATTACCCTTAAAAAGAAAATCAATTATTAAGTGTGGATATTGTGTTTCATCACTTCCCTAGAATAAAAATAAAATGCTGGAGTTGGGGATCCACTTTTACTATTTCTAATTTAGAAATCTCCTAATATAATATAGAATTTATTCTTGATAACCGACAGACCATATAAGTGGTATTCCTCATTAAGTCAAATTAAGTCCAACCAGCCATAAATGCGGTATTATTATTTGTTCATAAACCAGCCATATAGGCGGTAATTATCTGTCACCTAAAGACCAGCCATATAGGCGGTGCCATATTATGCCAAATAAATAAAACCAGCCATTAAGGCGGTAATATTTTTAGTTTGAATTATAAATTCCATATTATATTTAAAGGAGATTAATCTAAATTAAAATAATAAAAGCTTCACCCTTCCCCAGCGGAAATCTAACTACTAAACATAAAAGAAAAGAGTAGAAGAAGAAGAAGAAGAAGAAGAAGAACTACTACTATTACTGAAAATAAAAAGGCATAAATTAAATACTAAAAATAAATACAAACAAGATGGAATCCTTAAATTCCTTACAAAAACCTAAGGAAAGCATCAGAATTACAAATGAAATGACTTGGTATTTATAGAAAAACCTAAAGGCTTCCACCAATTTCTCCACCAATTGCTCCACGAATTGCTCCTCCAAACATGGCACCAAACATGCCACCAAACACTCCACCAAACATGGCACCAAACATGACATCAAACATGGCACAAAACATGCAAGCATGTTTGGTGGAAGTTTGACATTTTTTATTTTTTATTTTTATTAATTTTATTTTATATTTTGAAAATGACTATAGTAATTACTCAAAATATACTGGATTATTCATCAATTTCGGCCTTCCAAACTTCCGAATTCGAAAATACTTAAATCTTCTCGAGTCTTCTTTAATCTGCAACTTGAATCAGCTCAATCGGATATCGGATGAAAAAGTTATGGCCAAAATATGAAACATGCGTAAAACTGAAATTTAGGACTGCATTTCGTGACGAGTATAGTAAAATTTCATTTTGACCATTTTCCTCCGGATTTCATCGTTTTATCCCCGAATTGATTCCATTAAGTCCCAATATTATTTTTATCTGCAAAATAAATAAAAACACTTCAAAACGTTCATAAAACTCGAGAAAATATACAAAATATTAGGTTAAATGAGTGAGAAATAGTGATATAAATACCACTCATCACATTAGAATAGTTTAGAATACAGTCAGATAGTCAGAGGCTTATGGGGTTAGCATAGCTATCATCTGCCGGTAACATCTCCTAGATCGGTGATGTTACAGAAAATGTCTTTAATTACTTTAATTTTCAGATTGGGAATAGAACTTCAAGATAGTCATGGGAGCTGAGAAGTTATTCTATTTGATAAAGAAACCTCTCAAGCATGATCCCATAGTTGAGCAAATAGTAGAGCATGAGCTTAAGAAGACTCATTGTGATGATAACTTTAGTGCTCAATCCCTTATGCACAGCTAAAGCTTCTTAAAAGGACATATCCCAAGTTGTCTACCTAAACTGTGGCAAACGAGGTCACTAGAAGTGTGACTGCCGTATGGACAAGGCATACATGAAGGAAGTGAAGACGAGACAAGGTTCCGACTTCAAGAATGTTTGTTATAAACATGTTCACTATTAGTTTTAAAATTGGATTTTTGATACTAGATGTGGTACATGAATATATGTTCACTGCTGATAATCTCAAACATATAACATGACAAACAAATAGCTCAAATTGAGTAAATCAAATAAGACTTATTTGTGGCATTGTTGTCTGGGACACATTAACAAGATTCGTATATCCATACTTTTGAAGAGTGGGTACTTGGACGAATTTGATTCTAATTCAAATAATGTCTACGAATCTAGTTTAATAGGCAAATTGCCTAAATCACCTTTTACTTGGTAAAAGTGCAAGTGCCACCGATCTGTAAGCCATCGTTCATGGTGATATAAGTGGCCCATGTCTATCTAGGTTAGAGGTGGATATGAATACTTCGTAACCTTTACGGATGTGGCATCGTGTTACGGTTATGTGTATCTTATGAAACACAAGTTAGAAACCTTTGAGTAATTCAAAGAGTTTCAACACGAAGTATAAAAATAGACTAGCAAAAGTATTAGAACATTGCGGTTAGACCGTGATGGACAATACTTAAACATATGAGTCGCTCTGAGCTACCAATTTCCTTCTAGGGATACGCATTAAACAGTGCAATACTTATTTTGAATAAGGTTCCATGAAAGGCTGTTAGATAGACTTCATATTAGATATGAATAGGAAAGAAACCAGGTTTCTCATTCCTGATGATTTTGGAATGTTGGGCATACGTTTGGATGATACCAAACTAGAACCCAAATCGGATAAGTGCCTATTTGTAATTGGTTATCCTAGGGAAATCAAAGTATAGTACTTATACAACTCACAAGAGAACAATGTAATTGTTGCTCTCCATGTGGTTTTCCTAAGAGGAATTCCTATATGCAGTGGTAAGTAGGAGGAAAGTAAAACTCGATGAAAATCAGAGTAATACAGTTTCCAGGCACCGACTCCTTCACGGAACACAAACAGTTCATCAGGGATAAAACTGTACCACAATTTTCGAATACACAAGAATATCGTAGGTCAGAGAGAGTCAGAAAATAACCTGGGAGGTATGAGTTTCTGATCTCACCTCATAAAGATATCAATCTTATTGAGGAAGATGAACTGGCTATGTATGAGGAAGTAATATATCGACTCATTTTATGGCAATGTGCCATTAAGTCCAAAATGGATTCCATGTATATAAACCACGTTTGGATACTAGTTGATGTACCAGAAGGTATTGTGCCTATTGGTACTATATATGTCTTCAAGGAAGACATACATGGATGGCAACATACAAATGTACATAACTAGGTTTGTACAAAAAGGGTATCGTCAACGACATAGTGTCGACTACGAAGAAACTCTTTCACCTGTTGCCATGATTAAATCCATTTGGATAATGCTTGGTATAACTGTATATTTCCTTTATGAAATATGACAACTGGACGCTAAAACCGCTTTCTTTAACGGAAACCTTTTGGAGGATGTTTATATGCAATATCCTAACGGTTTTGTCGTGCCAAAACATGCAATCAAGGTTTGCAAGTTAAATTGATCCATTTATGGATTGAAGCAAGCATTGCGTTCTTAGAACCAGCATTTTAATGTAATCATAATGGTATATGATTTAATTCAAAACGAAAATAATTCTTGTGTATATAAGAGGGTTAGTGGGAGTGCACTGACAATCACTGTCCTATCATTGATGATGTATTACTTCTTAGCAATAACATTCCGATAATATAATCGGTGAAAGCTTGACTTTCATTAAAATTCTCCATGGAATACCTGGGAGAAGCTGATTAGCGGAAAATATATCAATATTTACCGCCCCTTTTACTTAATATTTTGTTTAGTTTCTCGGGTTTGATGAACATTTTGATATGTTTTAGTTTATTTTGCAGATAAAATAATATCGGGTCTCAATGAAATCATTTAGGATGAAATTTAGGTCAAATAAGGGCAATTATTGGACTTGATATGTTAATTTTGGAGATTGAAAACTTGAAAGGGCGTTTTTGACAAAGTGGAGTTTTGGAAATTTTAATTTTGCACATCTGTCGTATTTTGGGCATAACGTTTTACTCCAATATCGGATTGAGCTGATTCAAGTTCCAGATTAAAGAAGACTCAAATATCTATAACTTTGAAAGACAAAATATTTTCGAATTCTGAAGATTTCATGACCGACATTGATGAACCATCGACAAGTGTGCTGTGTGTAATTATTAAAGTCATTTTCAATCATTTTCAAAGCAAAAAAATAAATTAATAAATAAATAATAAAATGATCAAATCATCAACAAACATGATAAGAAATTAGTGGAGTAATTAATAATGGATTTGGTGGAGTAATTAGTGGAGAAATTAATAATGGATTTGGTGGAGAATTTGATGGATGATTTGATGGAGGCAAAATTTTGCCTATAAATATCAAGCCATTTCATTTGTTAAATTCATACTTTCTTCTTTGAAATTCCTAAAGAATAAATAAGAAGATTGTATCTTGTTTGTTTATTTACAGCTTTCAGTAATTAATTTCCGCTTTCACACTTTCTTTTCTTTACTTTCCGCAATTTACTTTTACGCTCAGTACTTTCATTTCTTTACTTTTTCAGTTTTTTACTTTTCAAGTAATGAGGAGGTAATTCCCCTTTTACTGGGGTGAAAAGTAAAGTTTTTATTATTGCTATCTAGATTAATCTCCCTTAATTATAATATATAAACTATTTAAAACCTGACTTAATCATGATATCGCTATATTGGCCAGTTGGTAATTAATTATAAATTGGTTTTAACCTGACTTAATGAGGATACCGCCTGATTGGTCGGTTGGTAATTAATTATTAATTTGACTTAATCAGGATACTGCCTATATGGCTGGTTGGTAATTATCACGCAAAGTTAATATATTATATTGAGGGAGATATCTAAAATAGTAGTAATAAAAGTTGATCCTCTAACCCCATCATTTTCTTTTATTGTACTTTTACTTTATTTACTTTCAGCAATTTACTTTTCAGCAATTCACTTTTCAGTATTTAATTTTAGTAATTTTACTTTATGTCTTTTATTTTATTTAAGTTTTTACTACCTGTAAATATGTGTCGAAACTAAACCAGTTATCTAGGGTTGTGATGAAATCAAATATCACTGGTTTATAAGGGGTTAAATTATAGTTTGGGTAATATAAAGGTTTATTTATTGAGCCTTAATCCTAATGCTTTTTATTAACTGGCCATTAATAAAATTGAACTGGTAAACTTAAAATGAACTTGGAAAATGGATTTTAGGTTAAAGACCTTAAACTCAATAGCCCACGATCTTCCTTGAGGATAGATAACCCTTTAATAGATTTCCTTACAGGATAGGAATATACCTGTCGGGCGGGGGTAGCCATAATTGGAACTTAATCTTAATGAATTCAGATAATTTGGTTAACATAGGAATATGATTAATTGAGTTATACTGGGTATTTGTATTTGACCATCGGAAGAGGGTTTTACATAATTTCGTGTTCCAAGTTAATAAACCAATATATTACACAAACATAAAATAACCACTTCATCTTTTAAAATATATTGGAAGGATTCACAACCCTGTATAGTTTTATAAATTTTAATTTTCTTCAATCTACTTTCAAGCAATTTTATTTACTTGTTTTAAGTTTTAATGTCACCACCCAATCAAACAATCAATCTATTAGATACTTGTAAATATTTAACTTCATAAATTGATAACAAAAGGTTTTAAGTCCTCGTGGGATCGATACTTTTTATACTACTTGAACGATACGTGCGCTTGCGTTATACGCGTGTGATTACGCCGGTCAAGTTTTTGGTGCCGTTGCCGGGGACTTATTTATCTTTCACTATTAGTTTTGAGGTTAGATATTTTTACTTGTATCTAAATTCTTTTTACTTATTATTTTTATTTTTACTTGTTTCAAGTTCTCATACACTACATCAGACGAACCAAAAGCTTTGAAATTCGTCCGCTTGACCCAGAGATTGAAAGAACCATCAGACAGTTGAGAAGGGAAAGACGAGAAGGCCAAGAAGCAATCGTTAACATGGAACCTGAACCTTTGGAGGTTGCACCACCAATTCCTATTAGAGACAGAACCATTCCGGTGGTGGACGACTTCATTTCTTGTATTGTACTTCCTCCCTTACCAGCAAATGTCTGTGACATCAAAACATGCATTCAGATGATTCAGCAGTCAGTCCAGTTTGGGGGGAATGCAACTGAAGATCCTAATGCCCACATCAGTAACTTCCTGGATGTTTGTGGCACTTTCAATTATAATCGAGGTGCTGAAGAAGTAAATGAGACTGTGAGTTTTTCCATATTCCTTAAAAGACAGAGCAAATGCTTGGCTACATTCACTACCAGCTGGTTCCATCACGACTTGGAACAATCTAGCCACCAAACTCCTTGCAAAGTACTTTCCACCAGCCAGAACAAAAAAACTGAGGAATGACATCACATTTTTTTGTACAACATGATTCAGAGACTCTCTACGAAGCTTGGGAAAGGTACAAGGATTTACTCCAGAAATGTCCTCACCATGAGATTCCAAAATGGCTTCAAGTCCAAACATTCTATAATGGACTTTCTGGACTGATGAGAACCACAATTAATGCTGCTACTGGAGGAGCTTTGATGGCAAAAAGTATAAGATCAAGCCTGGGACCTAATTGAAGAAATGGCCAACAATAATTCCTTGTGGCCATCAGAAGGAGCATGATCCAGAGAATGGCAGGAATTTATGAAGTTAGAGCTAACACCGCAGTCAGTGCCAAGCTAGATCATATATGCAAATTCATGGAGACTCTCAGCACACAAAGCAACATTGGAGCTACAAGTTCAACATATGGAGGAGCACCACAGCCAACCCAACCTGAAGAGACGGTGAATTATGTCAACAATTTCAACAAAAATAAGAACAATCCATATTCCAACACCTACAACCCAGGGTGGAGGAATCATACTAATTCTTCATGGAGCAATAATTCAAGGTAAAAGAACTACCAACCACCTGGATTCTAGCAACATAACAAAGGCCAAGAGTTTGAAAAAGAACCAGAAATGAAAGAATGATTGCAGAGATGTTCAAAAAGTAATAAGCAGCATATGATGCTATGTTTCAAAGCCAATCTGCTTCAATCAAAGCACTGGAGAATCAAATTGGACAACTGGCCAATGCTCAGAGTTACAGACCGCTAGGAAATCTTCACAGTAACACAGAACCAAATCCAAGGAACCGAGGGAAGGAAAAATGTCATGCCTACCTTGAAAAACGGTACTGAAATTAACAAATATGTTGGAAACAAGGCAACAATCGAGGAAGTTCTAAAAGATGTAGTTACACATATGGAGGAAAAAGAAGAAAAGGAAAAAGAAAAAGAACTGATCACTCCACCTCCACCATTTCCTCAGCGTCTTCAGAAAAACAAACTGGACAAGCAGTTTGCTCGATTCCTTGAGGTGTTCAAAAAGCTACACATCAACATCCCATTTGCAGAAGCGTTGGAACAAATGCCATGTTATGCCAAATTCATGAAAGACATTCTTTCACGAAAGCGGAGATTAGGAGATTATGAGATAATAGCATTGACGGAAGAATACAGTGCCATCATTCAGAGGAAACTTCCCCTGAAGTTGAATGATCCTGGCAGTTTCATCATTCCTTGCATCATAGGAGAACATAACTTCGGTAAGGCTTTATGTGATCTAGGTGCGAGTGTTAATTTGATGCCTTTTTCTATTTACAGGAAACTACAAATTGGAGAAGCAATGCCTACCTCAGTCTCTCTACAACTAGCTGATAGAACGCTCGTATTTCCAAGAGGTGTAGTTGAAGATGTGCTGGTCAAAGTTGACAAATTCATTTTCCCAGCTGATTTTATTATCCTTGATATGGAGGAAGACGCAGATGTGCCAATCATTCTTGGGAGACCATTCTTGGCTACTGGTCGAACCATCATTGATGTACAGAAATGGGAACTAACCATGAGAGTACAGGACCAAGAAGTAACATTCAATGTTTTCAAGGCCATGAATTTCCCAAATGATGAAAAGAATGAGGAATGTTTCAGACTTGATGTGATATACAGTACCATCCAGAACTCTGATGCAAAACAAAGTTCTACTAAAAAAATTTAAAGCATGTCAATTGTCTGTGGAGACTGAAGATAAGGCTTCTTATGCACTGAAAAAGCCAAGTCTTGCCCTACAAGTAATAGAAGAGAAACAGTTCCACCAGCTCAACGAATTAGAGGAATTTCATATACAGCCTTTTGAGAATGCCAAATTATACAAAGAAAAGGGCAAGAAAAGACATGATGAAAAGTTAGTGCGCATACAATTGGAACCAGAGCAGAAGGTACTGTTAAACAAAGCAAGATTGAAACTCTTCCCATGGAAGCCAAAATCAAGGTGGTCAGGTCCATTCCTAATCACCAAGGTTTTACAAAACAGAGTCATTGAGATACATGATCCCGATTCTAACAGAACATTCAAGGTTAAAAATAAACGTGTCAAGCACTACTGTGGAGAATCATTTGAGAGACAAAAAGAAAGTGTCACACTTTTAAATCTATCTTAACGTTCGAGCAGTCACGTCTAGCTGATGACGTTAAATTCAGCGCTAGCAGAGAGACAACCCATACAATTTGTTGTAATTTCTGTTTTCATATTTTGTGTATACATGTTGTAGAGTTTAAATTTTGTGTGTTATTTTTATAGGGAAAAGTACAAACGGAGCATTTTAAGACAGAAGGAATGGTGTTTGGAAATCACAAAGAAGAGAGCTAATTCATTTGTGATGGCTGAGTAAAGAATGAATTCTTGAGACGCATCCTTATGAATTTATACTAAGCGAGTGGCGTATTGCGTACACAATAATAATTGCTTTGATTTTCTTTTCTATTTTTATTTCCTTTAATTTCGCTGACAAGATCTATACTTTTTGACTTTCACGATTTATTTTAACGTTTATTGTCATTTGGCATATACTAGTGCTACTATTACTCACCCATTTTCAGGTTCTATAAATTCAGCTCTACATTTATCTCTTCGACAGATCCAGATATACTTCCAAATAAGAGAGAGAAAATGGAAGCAACGTCACAACAGCGAGTCAAGCGAATTTGTGTTTTCTGTGGATCCAACTCTGGTAATAAACCAGAATTCATTGAGGCTGCAAAGGAATTGGGGACAGTCATAGCAGAACGAAATATGCACATAGTATATGGCGGTGGCAATCTGGGATTGATGGGAAGCTTTTCAAAAGCCCTTTAGAAAGATGGCGGTCACGTTTTGGGATTTATTCCAAAACCTTTGGCGAACGAACACTTAATCGGATAAACAAATGGAGATGAGCGCATTGTATCAGGTATGTCTGAACAGCTCCATTAAATGATCAATACTGCTGATACGTTTATTGCTTTACCATGTGGGCTAGGAATATTTGAAGAGATATTCACAGTGGCATCATGGGCACACTTGAATATTCATCGGAAGCCCATTGGATTACTTAACATTGAGCATTTCTTCGATTTTCTATTTGTATTTCTTGCAGAAGCCAAGAGATAGGAGTTCGTCACAAAATCAGTACAAGATATTTTCCTGACTGCAACCAAGGCCGAGGAATTAATTGATCTAACCTAGCATTTGAACCAAAAATCGACCTCATTCTTTCCAAGTTGGACTGGTCAGATAGAGATCGTGATAAGAAGCGTAAATTGGACATAGATATTAATCGGTAATTTTTCATTTAGAATCCTGCTAACCATGTACTATCTTCTAAACTCTTCTACTACTGTTTAAGACATTTGGGACAATGTCTCATTTAGGTTTGGGGGAGGGAATTAGTTGATTAGTATCTTATTTTTAGTTTGTGTGTTGTTTTTATTTTTAGTCCAAATTTTTTCGAAAAAATACAAAAAAATTGAAAAATTTTCAAAAAAATTACAAAAAATATTTTGCGTTTTTGTGCTTTTATTTTGACTAAAAATGTGAAATTGGTGAGAGATAGTCGTGTAAGGAGTTTCCACTCCTGAGACGTATTTCAAGCCATTTTCGAAACAAGTTAATTTTTATTTATTTCTTTTTAAATTATTTAATTTGTAAATTCTCCATAAAATTGACTAAAATATATCTTCATATGCTCGGTTGGCAGGTATTATCAATATGCATAGTAACATACGGACATAAGCTGTAATTGAAAATTTTGTAATATTCAGTACTATAGTTTAATTGGAGGAAGCATCTCAAAAAGTGATGGAGTAAAAAAAAAATCATTTGAGATCCGAGTTATTAAGTCCGTAGGGGTGTTTTAACACCTAGTGCCCTAAAGCCAATTGGTTTGGGAGTCATTGGCCCAAAGCTCGTTACATGGATCGAAGATGTTGCAAAAATATGTATATATCTGAAGTCTGAGTAATTAATTCCGTAGGGGTGTCTTAACACCTGGTGCCCTAAAGCCAACTGGTTTGGGAGCCAACGGCCCAAAGCTCGTTACATAGATGGAAGATATTGTATATAAATAAAAAAAAAGAAAAAATCAGAAAAATTATTTCATTGCTACAAAAAGGTGTGAAATCTGATAGAACTTTAGGACAAAAATATTACTCTCTTATCAACTACACTTGTGACTGTTGTGGGCAAAAATGAGATTTATTAATACTTTGTTGGTTGTGTATATGGAGAATGGTAAAAATAATCGGAGAATTTACTTATTCGGTAATTTAGAAAGAAAGAAAACAACTAGTAACTTGGAGTAGAAGTTTCACTTATTTAGTCACTAACTTCTTTATTCTCTTTTCTCTTGTCTTTTTATTTTTATGTGCATTAGTTTTACTACCTTTTTACTTTTGTAAAATATTTATGGGTATCATTGTTGTAAACCCTCACGAGACTACAACTCGTCCACTAGGGACACCTAGGGGTTTAAAGGCTTGTTGCATATGCTAAATGCAACTGTGATCCCTACGAAAGTGACATAGATAATTTTATTTTTATTTTGTTGTTTTGCTCAAGGACTAGAAAAATATTAGGTTTGGGGGTGTGATGAGCGGAAAATATATCAATATTTACCGCCCATTTTACTTAATATTTTGTTTAGTTTCTCGGGTTTGATGAACGTTTTGATATGTTTTAGTTTATTTTGCAGATAAAAAATATCGGATCTTAATAAAATCATTTAGGACGAAATTTGGGTCAAATAAGGGCAATTATTGGACTTGATATTTTAATTTTGGAGATTGGAAACTTGAAAGGGCGTTTTTGACAAAGTGCAGTTTTGGAAATTCCAGTTTTGCACATCTGTCGTATTTTGGGCATAACGTTTTACTCCGATATCGGATTGAGCTGATTCAAGTGCCAGATTAAATAAGACTCAAAGTTCTACAACTTTGAAAGACAAAATATTTTCGAATTCTGAAGATGTCATGACTGAAATTGATGAACCATCTAGAAGTGTGTTGTGTGTAATTATTAAAGTCAGTTTCAATCATTTTCAAAGCAAAAAAATAAATTAATAAATAAATAATAAAATTATCAAATCATCACCAAACATGATAAGCAATTAGTGGAGTAATTAATAATGGATTTGGTGGAGAATTTGATGGATGATTTGATGGAGGCAAAATTTTGCCTATAAATACCAAGCCATTTCATTTGTAAAATTCATACTTTCTTCTTTGAAATTCCTAAAGAATAAATAAGAAGATTGTATCTTGTTTGTTTATTTACACTTTCAGTAATTAATTTCCGCTTTCACACATTCTTTTCTTTACTTTTCAGTTTTTACTTTCCGCAATTTACTTTTACGCACAGTACTTTCATTTCTTTACTTTTTCAGTTTTTACTTTTCAAGCAATGAGGAGGTAATTCCCTTTTGCTGGGTTGAAAGGTAAAGTTTTTATTATTGCTATCTAGATTAATCTCCCTTAATTATAATATATAAACTATTTAAAACCTGACTTAATCAGAATATCGTTATATTGGCCAGTTGGTAATTAATTATAAATTGGTTTTAACCTGACTTAATGAGGATATCGCCTGATTGGTCGGTTGGTAATTAATTATTAATTTGACTTAATCAGGATACCGCCTATATGGTTGGTTGGTAATTATCACGCAAAGTTAATATATTATATTAAGGGAGATATCTAAAATAGTAGTAATAAAAGTTGATCCTCTAACCCCCATCATTTTCTTTTATTGTACTTTTACTTTATTTACTTTTCAGCAATTTACTTTTCAGCAATTCACTTTCAGTAATTTACTTTTATTATTTTTTTACTTTTTACTTTTTACTTTTGCTTTATTTACTTTTTACTTTATTTACTTTTCAGCAATTTACTTTTCAGTATTTAATTTTTAGTAATTTTACTTTATGTCTTTTATTTTATTTAAGTTTTTACTACCTGTAAATATGTGTCGAAACTAAACCAGTTATCTAGGGTTGTGATGAAATCCAATATCACCGGTTTATAAGGGGTTAAATTATAGTTTGGGTAATATAAAGGTTTATTTATTGAGCCTTAACCCTAATGCTTTTTATTAACTGGCCATTAATAAAATTGAACTGGTAAACTTAAAATGAACTTGGAAAAGGGATTTTAGGTTAAAGACCTTAAACTCAATAGCCCACGATCTTCCTTGAGGATAGATAACCCTTTAATAGATTTCCTTACAGGATAGGAATATACCTGTCGGGCGGGGGTAGCCATAATTGGAATTTAATCTTAATGAATTCAGATAATTTGGTTAATATAGGAATATGATTAATTGAGTTATACCGGGTATTTTAATTTGACCATCGGAAGAGGCTTTTACATAATTTCGTGTTCCAGGTTAATAAACCAATATATTACACAAACGTAAAATAACCACTTCATCTTTTAAAAAGATATTGGAAGGATTCACAACCCTGGATAGTTTTATAAATTTGAATTTTCTTCAATCTACTTTCAAGTAATTTTATTTACTTGTTTTAAGTTTTAAAGTCACCACCCAATCAAACAATCGATCTATTAGATACTTGTAAACATTTAACTTTATAAATTGATAACAAAAGGTTTTAAGTCCTCATGGGATCGATACTTTTTATACTACTTTAACGATACGTGCGCTTGCGTTATACGCGTGTGATTACACCTGTCAGAAGCAGGCTTTATTCTAGGAATAAAAGATATACTGGATAGATCTAGAAAGCTGCTGACACTCTTTCAATGTTTGTTGACCGGCGTAAACACACACGTATAACGCAAGCGCACGTATCGTTCAAGTAGTATAAAAAGTATCGATCCCACGAGGACTTAAAACCTTATCTATTAATTTTTATGAGGTTAACTGATTACTGGTATCTAACAAATTGATTTGATTTGGTTGGAAAAAGGCGATGATTCTAAATTTAAAACAAGTAAATAAATTTTTGCTTAAGTGAAATGATGAAAATTCAATTTATAAAAACTATCCAGGGTTGTGATTTATTTCAATATTATTTAAAAGATGAAGTAGTTATCCTATAGTTGGGTAATATATCAATTTATTAACCTAGAACACTAAATTATGTAAAAGCTTTGACTTTGCTAACGTGCGCCTTGACACGTGTCACCACCACAGAAGATCCGCTAACGTGCGCACGCCACATCATCATGACGTCATCAATTACGTCATCACAATTATTGAGTTATCATGAATAGTGCCACGTCATCAATGACGTCAGCTTCATAATTGAGTTCCAGCCGCCATGCCACGTGTCAACCTTAACCTCTTATCCGAATCGCTACGTGTCAAGCTGTCCTTGTGCCACGTCTCACTATTCCAGCGTCGCGACGCCGGATCCTCCAGCGTCGCGACGCTGGTAACCGAATTTTTTGCCTATAAATAGAGCGCGAAATTTCAAATTTCAGTGTACCATTTTCTCTCACTTTTTCTATGTAATTAGGGAGTTCTTCTCTCTCTAAGTTTCTTTTAATTTTTAGTTTTTAGTTTTGTAATAATTTTAATTACTTTTTGTAATAATAGTAATTTACTTTCTTTACTTTTTACAGTTTTTACTATTCACTATGAGGAGGTAACTTCCCTATGCTAGGGTGAAAGGTAATTGTTTTACTATTGCTATTTAGATTAATCTCCCTTAAAAATAATATATTTACTATTTAAAATTTGACTTAAAAAGGAATACCGCTATACTGGTCGGTTGGTAAATCAATTTAACTTGGTTAAACTTATTAAGAAAGGATACCGCCAGATTGGTCGGTTGGTAAATTTAATTCCTTTTCCGCCTTTATGGCTGGTTTATTTGGTTCCGCCTTATGGCTGGTTGGACATAATTTGACTTAATCAGGATACCGCCAGATTGGTCGGTTGGTAATAATCACAAGTTTATATATATTTCTGGGAGATTATCTAAATTAGTAGTAGTAGAAATAATTCCTTTTACCATAGCATTTTTATTTTATTTTACTTTTCAACATTCATTTTACCGCATTTACTTTATGCAATTTTATTTTAAGTCTTTTAAGTTTTTAGCCCTACTATGTGTCGTAGCTAAGTTAGTTATCTAGGGTTGTGATGAATTTCAATTTAATCGGTTTATAAGGGTTAGATTATAGTTTGGGTAGTTTAAAGATTTATTTATTGAGTCTTAATCTTAAAGCCTTTTTAATTAACTGGCCATTAATTAAATTGATTAGGTAAACTTAAAATGAACTAGACATAGAGATTTTAAGTTTAAGACCTTAGACTCAATAGCCCACGATCTTCCTTGAGGATAGATAACCCTTTAATAGATTTCCTTACAGGATAGGAATATACCTGTCGGGCGGGGGTAGCCATAATTGGAACTTGAACTTAATGAATCTAGGTAATTTGGTTGACATAGACATATGGTTCAATTGGATTATACTATGTATTTGTAATTGACCATCGGAAGAGGCTTTTACATAATTAGTGTTCCAGGTTAATAAATTGATATATTACCCAACTATAGGATAACTACTTCATCTTTTAAAAAATATATTGAAATAAATCACAACCCTGGATAGTTTTTAAATTGAATTTTCATCATTTCACTTAAGCAAAAATTTATTTACTTGTTTTAAATTTAGAATCATCGCATTTTTCCAACCAAATCAAATCAATTGTTAGATACCAGTAATCATTAACCTCATAAAATTAATAGATAAGGTTTTAAGTCCTCGTGGGATCGATACTTTTTATACTACTTGAACGATACGTGCGCTTGCGTTATACGTGTGTGTTTACATTGGTCAAGTTTTTGGCATCGTTGCCGGGGACTTATTTATCTTTTACTATTAGTTTAGGGGTTAGACACCTTTACTTGTATCTAATTTTCTTTTTACTTATTATTTTTGTTTTCTTGTGTTACAGGTTCTCAGAAACTACATGAGACGAACCAGAAGCTTTGAACTCCGACCATTTGACCCATAAATTGAAAGAACCATCAGACAGTTGAGAAGGGAAAGGCGAGAAGGCCAAGAAGCTTTAGTCAACATGGAACCTGAACCTTTGGAGATTGCACCACCAATACCCATTCGAGACAGAACCATTCCGGTGGTAGATGGCCTCATTTCCTGTATTGTACTTCCTCATTTACCAACAAATGCGGGTGACATCAAAACTTGCATTCAGATGATTCAGGATACAGTTCAGTTTGGAGGAAATGCAACTGAAGATCCTAATGCTCACATTAGCAAACTTCCTGGAAGTTTGCGGCACTTTCAATTACAACCGAGCATCAGAAGAAGCGATGAGACTGAGAATTTTTCCATACTCCTTGAAGACAGAGCAAAGCTTGGCTACATTCACTACCAGCTGGATCCATTACAACTTGGAACGCTCTAGCCATAAATTCCTTGCAAAATACTTTCCACCAGCCAGAACAGCAAAACTGAGGAATGACATCACATCTTTTGTACACAAGATTCAGAAAATCTCTCTACGAAGCTTGGGAAAGGTACAAAGATTTACTCCGGAAATGTCCATCACCATGAGATTCCAAAATGGCTTCAAGTCCAAACTTTCTATAATGGACTTTCTGGACTGATGAGAACCACAGTTGATGCTGCTGCTGGAGGAGCTTTGATGGCAAAAGGAGAAGATCAAGCCAGTGACCTAATCAAAGAAATGGCTAACAACAATTCCTTATGGCCAACAGAAAGGAGCATAATTCAAAGAATTGCAGGAATTTATGAAGTTGGAGCCAATACAGCAGTCAACACCAAGCTAGATCAGATATGAAAATTCATGGAGACTCTTACCACTGGATCCACAAGTTCACCATATGGAGGAGCACCAGAGCCACATCAACTTGAAGAGACGGTGAATTATGTCAACAATTTCAACAGACAGGGGAACAATTCATATTCCAACATCTACAACCCAGGGTGGAGGAATCATCCTAATTTTTCTTGGAGCAACAATTCAGGGCAAAAGAACTATCCACCACCTGGATTCCAGCAACAGAACAAAGGCCAGAAGCAGACAAATGAACCAGTGATGGCAGAAATGCTAGCTCAATTAAAAAGATATGAAGCTATGATTCAGAGCCAATCAGCTTCCATCAAAGCACTGGAGAATCAAATCGGACAACTGGCCAATGCTCAGAGTTACAGACCACCAGGTAATCTTCCCAGCAACACAGAACCAAATCCAAGGAACCGAGGGAAGGAGCAATGTCAAGCCATTACCTTAAAGAGCGGTACTGAAATCAACAAAGATGTTGGAATCAAGATGTCCCAAGAAGAAGTTCCAAAAGAAGCTGAGAAACAGATGGAAGAAAAAGAAGCAAAGGAAAAAGAACCAGAACAAATCATTCCACCTCCACATTTTCCTCAGCATCTTCAGAAAAAAAAACTGGACAAGCAGTTTGC
This sequence comes from Zanthoxylum bungeanum, assembly GCA_019454045.1. Lineage (NCBI taxonomy): Eukaryota > Viridiplantae > Streptophyta > Magnoliopsida > Sapindales > Rutaceae > Zanthoxylum > Zanthoxylum bungeanum. Next base: position 82,674 of record SKCR01029749.1, read on the forward strand.
TCGTTTCTTGGAGATTTTCAAAAAGCTGCACATCAACATACCATTTGCAGAAGCCTTGGAACAAATGCCCAGTTATGTCAAATTCATGAAAGACATTCTTTCACGAAAACGGAGATTGGGAGACTACGAAACAATAGCTTTGACAGAAGAATGCAGCGCCATCATTCAGAGGAAACTTCCCCCGAAGTTGAAAGATCCTGGCAGTTTCACAGTACCATGCACCATTGGAGAACATTACATCGGTAAGGCTTTATGTGATTTAGGTGCCAGTGTTAATTTAATGCCTTTTTCTATTTACAGGAAACTGCAAATTGGAGAAGCAATGCCTACCTCGATATCTTTGCAACTTGCTGATCGAACGCTAGCATTTCCAAGAGGAGTCGTTGAAAATGTGCTTGTCAAAGTTGACAAACTCATCCTTCTAGCAGTTTCATCATTCTTGACATGGAAGAAGACAAAGAAGTACCTATCATTCTTGGGAGACCATTTTTGACTACAGGTAAACTGTGATTGATGTGCAAAAGGAGAACTAACCATGAAAGTGCACGACCAGAAGTGACCTTTAATGTTTTCAAAGCCATGAAATTCCCGAGCGATGAAAAGGAAGAAGAAGAATGCTTCAGAGTTGATGTTGTTGATAATTGTTCAGAATACTGAGCCAAACCCACGGATACACTTGAAGCTTGCATCACCAACATGACAGACAGCGAGCTAAATGCTGAAATCTTGGAATGTATCAACTACCTTGACAAAACATTCCGATTCAAAGCACACCTACCAGTTGAAAGCTTGGAACTGCTAAAGAAAGATCGAATCAAGCCTTCGATTGAAGAACCACCGCAGCTGGAACTAAAGTTACTTCCAAGCCATCTCAGGTATGCATTTCTTGGAAACTCTTCTGAATTACCTGTTATTATTTCTTCTTCACTAACATTGGAGCAGGAAGAAAAACTACTAAGAGTATTACGAGAGCACAAAAGAGCCATTGGCTGGACTATAGCAGACATTCGAGGAATTAGTCCATCATTTTGCATGCACAAGATCCTGATGAATGATGAATACAAACCCACAGTGGAGCATCAACGGAGACTCAATCCAATCATGAAGGAAGTCGTGAAGAAAGAAATCATCAAATGGTTGGATGCTGGCATCATTTACCCCATCTCAGATAGCACTTGGGTAAGTCCTATGCAGTGTGTACCAAAGAAATGAGGAATTACTGTTGTCACAAATGAAAAGAACGAGCTGATTCCAACAAGAACGGTGACTGGGTGGAGAGTATGCATGGATTACAGGAAGCTGAACAAAGCCACGAGAAGGACCATTTTTCCATGCCATTCATTGACCAGATGTACAGAGCTGGCAGGACATGAGTTCTATTACTTTCTTGACGGATATTCAGGGTACAATCAGATTTCTATTGCCCCAGAAGATCAGGAGAAAACTACTTTTACATGTCCTTATGGTACTTTTGCTTTCCGCAGGATGCCATTTGGATTATGTAATGCCCCTGCCACTTTTCAGCGTTGCATGATGGCCATCTTTTCAGACATGCTGGAGCAGAGTATGGAGGTTTTTATGGATGATTTTTCTGTGTTTGGAGATTCTTTTGACCATTGTTTGCAAAATTTGGAACAGGTGTTACAAAGGTGCGAAGATACAAACCTGGTACTCAACTGGGAGAAATGCCACTTCATGGTGCAAGAAGGCATTGTTCTTGGACACCGAATCTCACAAAAAGGGATTGAGGTAGACAAAGAAAAGATAGAGACAATTGAAAAACTACCTCCACCAACATCAGTTAAAGGTATTCGAAGTTTTCTTGGACATGCAGGTTTTTACAGGAGATTTATCAAAGACTTTTCCAAGATTACTAAACCTCTTTGCAATCTTCTGGAAAAGGATGTGCCTTTCAACTTCACCAAAGAATGCCAGGAAGCTTTTGAGATCTTAAAACACAAGCTGGTCTCTGCCCCCATCATTGTAGCACCAGACTGGACCTCTTCCATTTGAGTGATGTGCGATGCTAGTGATTTTGCTGTAGGTGCAGTTTTGGGACAACGCAAAGCAAAGATTTTCACACCATTTACTACTCCAGCAGAACTTTAAATGAAGCTCAACTCAACTACACAACCACTGAAAAGGAGTTGCTCGCAGTTGTGTATGCTTTTGACAAATTCTGCTCTCCTATCTGGGTCCCAAAGTGGTGGTATACACAGATCATTCAGCAATCAAATATCTGATCACAAAGAAAGATGCCAAACCCAGATTGATCCGTTGGATCTTCTTCTGCAATAATTCTGATTGACGTGGAGATTCGAGACAGGAAAGGAACAGAAAACCAGGTGGCAGATCACTTATCGAGGCTCGAGAATGGAGAAACAGCTGACAAAGAACTGACAATCAAAGAAACTTTTCCAGATGAACAGCTGTTTGCCATAAAACAACAGGAAGTCCCTTGGTATGCTGACTATGTCAACTAGATTGTGTCAGGAAAATGGCCGTTGAAATGGACAACTCAGCAACGGAAGAAGTTCTTCAAATAAGTCAAGGACTATGTCTGGGACGAGCCATACCTGTTCAAACGGTGTGCTGATCAACTACTGAGACGATGTGTTCCATAGGAGGAAATCAACAGTGTTTTGCAACACTGTCATTCATCACCATATGGCGAACACTTCAGCGGAAACAAAACTGCAGCCAAAGTTCTACAATCAGGTTTGTTCTGGCCCACTCTTTTTAAAGATGCTTATCTTTTTGCTTTTCAATGTGACAGGTGCCAGAGAATGGGAAATATTTCCAGGATAAACGAAGGACCGTTGCAAAACATTCTGGAAGTGGAAATATTCGATGTATGGGGTATTGATTTCATGGGACCCTTTGTTCCATCATTTGGAAACCTGTACATCCTGGTTGTTGTAGACTACGTCTCCAAATGGGTTGAGGCAATTGCACTGCCATCCAATGATTCTAAAATGGTGATCAAATTCCTGAAAAAGAACATTTTCACTCGGTTTGGAACACCTCGAGCAATCATCAGCGATGGTGGCTCTCATTTCTGCAACAAATACTTCGATGCACTCCTATCCAAATACGGAGTTAGTCACAAAGTTGCCACTGCTTACCATCCACAGTCAAATGGACAAGTTGAGGTTTCAAACAGGGAAATCAAAAGAATCCTAGAAAGAACCGTTGGATCAACAAGTAAAGACTGGTCTACAAAACTGGATGATGCATTATGGGCCTACCGAACAGCTTACAAGACACCCATTGGTATGTCCCCATATCAATTGGTGATTGGGAAAGCATGCCATCTGCCAGTTGAGCTTGAACACAAGGCGTACTGGGCACTGAAGAAGTTGAATCTTGACTCACAAGCTGCATGAGAGAAAAAACTTCACCAACTCAATGAATTGGAGGAATTTCGCCTAAAGGCTTATGACAATGCCAAATTATACAAGGAAAAGACCAAAAAATGGCATGACCGAAAAATAGTGCACAGACAGTTGGAACCAAGGCAGCAGGTGTTGTTGTACAACTCGAGATTGAAACTTTTCCCTGGAAAATTGAAATCTAGGTGGTCCGGACCATTTGTGATCACTCAGGTTTTACCATATGGAGCTGTTGAGTTACTGGATCCCAATACCAACAACACATTCAAAGTTAACAGTCAGCGTATCAAGCACTACTGGGGATAATCATTTGAGCGACAAAAAGAAAGTGACACACTTTCAGATCCAGCATAAACGTTTGAGAAGTCACGTCTAGCTGACGACTTTAAACTTAGCGCTCGCAGGGAGGCAACCCATGCAATTTTTGTATATATTGTGATTTGGTGTGATTTAATTTTGTGTTTTTAGTTTTTGCAGATTAAGTCATTTCAAGATGGAAGAAACTCTCGCAAATCCTCACAAGCAATTTCCCTCTCTCCCTCAAAAATCTCTGATGAAAGTCTACAAAGCTCGCTCGGAACGGATGAGGTTACTGACGATCTATGGTGTTGCCAATGACATTCGTTGGGTAATTGAAGCACGAGTCCGATTGGCAGATGAGTCTTCTGACTCTTTTATTTCACACTTGCCTGGTTTTGGAAGAAGCACCTATGCAAAGAAACGAAGAGCTAAGCAAATGGGTGTTTGTTACAAATGTGCATGTTGGAATTGCAATACTCATTGTTGTTCTTTAGGAATGGTGTCCGTTAATCGCGAAGACAAAATCAAATTCATTAGGGATGGCTTGAGTAAGGAGTCCTTAGATGATATATCTTCGACTCTTGAGATGCATCCTAGTGGATATGTTCACATAGACTTTCGCAGATTACATACACAATTTCAAAAAGAAAGACAACAGTTAAGTCTTGGGAATCTGACTCAAAAAGACCCTGTTTGCCAATTTATAAGAAAATTGGATGGGAAGCTTGTCCCTGACGCATAGACGTTAATCAAGCTGAAAAATCTTGTACATATTATATCTCTTTGTCTTTTCCTAATAATATTGATTTGTTTTGTTGTTTTCTTTTGTTTTCTCCGACAGAATCCAGACCTTTTTGACTATCACGATCTATTTTACTATTTTGTTACTAATTGTCCTTTGAAAGATACTTGTGCTATTTTACTCACCCTTTTCAGGTATTATAAAATCAACTCATCATTGTACTTTTGAAGTCATCCAGAGTTGAGAAAGAAAAACATAAAAAATGTAAGCCACTTCAAGAAGACGAGTTGAAAACATTTGTGTGTTTTGTGGTAGTAGTATTGGTACTAAACCACAATACATAGAAGCATCACAGGAATTGGGTCGAGTCTTAGCTGCAAGGAATATGCACTTAATATATGGCGGAGGAAATCTTGGACTAATGGGGATCGTTTCAAAGGCCGTACAGGAAGGAGGTAGTCACGTTTTGGGAATCATCCCAAAACCCTTGGCCGAGGCAAATCTTATTGAACCATCTAACGGAGAGGAACTGATCGTGCTAGGTATGTCTGAATGACTGGTAGAAATGATTAACCGTGTTGATGCTTTTATTGCTTTGCCAGGTGGCTTGGGCACATTGGAGGAAATTTTTATTGTACTATCTTGGGTGAACCTGAACATACACCAGAAACCAATTGGGCTGTACAACGTTGATGGATTTTATGATTTTCTTTGTGTGTTTCTTGATGATGCCCGGAGGAATGGGTTCATATCAAAACCTTTAAAAGAACTTCTCTTTACTGCCAGAACCGCTCCGGATCTAATTGACCAACTCTTAACATATGAACCACAAGTTAACCCTATCATTTCAAAGATAAATTGGTTTGGGGACGATCGTGGTAAGAGGCGTCGGGTTAATCTGGATCTTAACCTTTAATTTCATGTAGAATTTCTGTTAATTAGGTATTATCTTCTAAACTCTTCTTCTACTGTTTAAGACATTGAGGACAATGTCTCATTTAGGTTTGGGGGAGGGAATTAGTTGATTAATATCTTGTTTTTTTTGTTGTGTGTCCAAAATTTTTTCGAAAAATACAAAAAAATTGAAAATTTTTCAAAAATTACAAAAATATTTTGCTTTTTTGTGTTTTTATTTTGACTAAAAAGGTGAAATTGGTAAAAGATAACCGAGTAAGGAGTTTCCACTCCTGAGACGTATCTCAAACCTATTTTGAAACAAGTTAATTTTTGTTTATTTCATTTTGAATTATTTAATTTGTGAATTCTCCTTAAAACTGACTAAAATGGATCTTCATATGCTCAGTTGGCAGGTATTATCAACATGCATGGAAACATACAGTCGTGAGCTAAAATTGAAAAGTTTGTAATATTCAGTGCTCTAGTTTAATTGGAGGAAGCATCTCTAAATAGTGATGGAGTAAAAAAAAATGTCCGAGATCCGAGTTATTAAGTCTGTAAGGGTGTTTTAACACCTAGTGCCCTAAAACCAACTGGTTTGGGAGTCACTGGCCCAAAGCTCGCTATATGGATCAAAGATGCTGCAAAAATATATATATCTGAAGTCTGGGTAATTAAGTCTGTAAGGGTGTTTTAACGCCTGGTGCCCTAAAGCCAACTGGTTTGGGAGCCACCGACCTAAAGCTCGCTACATAGACGGAAGGTATTGTATATAAATAAAAAAATAGAGAAAAATCAAAGAAAAAATCTGAAAAATCAGAAAAATTATTCCATTGCTCAAAAAAGATGTGAAATCTGATAGAACTTTAGGACAAAAATATTACTCTCTTATCAACTGCACTTATGACTGTTGTGGGCAAAAATGAGTTGTTTAATATTTTGTTAGCTGTGTATATGGAGAATGGTAAAAATAATCGGAGAATTTACTTATTCAGTAATTTAGAAAGAAACAAAACAACTAGTAACTGGGAGTAGAAGTTTCACCTGATTAGTCACTAACTTCTTTATTCTCTTTTCGCTTGTCTTTTTGCTTTTGTGTGCATTAGTTTTACTACATTTTTACTTTTCTAAAATGTTTGTGGGTATCATTACTGTAAACCCTCAAGAGACTACAACTCGTCCACTAGGGACACATAGGGGTTTAAAGGCTTGTTGCATATGCTAAATGCAACCGTGATCCCTACAAAAATGGCTTAGTTAAATTTTATTATGTAATTTTATTCTATGTTTTGCTCGAGAACTAGCAAAATGTTAGGTTTGGGGGTGTGATGAGTGGTAAATCTATCACTATTTCCCACTCATTTAACCTTATATTTTGTATAGTTTCTTGAGTCTTGTGAATATTTTGATGTGTTTTGTGTTATTTTGTAGATAAATAAAGTTTCTGGACATTCTGGAAGTGATTTGGAGCAAAACTTTAAAAATTGGCCAAAAAGGGCATTTCGCTAAATTTGCAGCGTCGCGACTCCAAGACATTCAGCGTCGCGACGCCTAACCTGCACCGAAGTCTGCTATCGTGCGCCTGGTCAACGTGTCAGAATTTGAGAAGTTTGACTTTGCTAACGTGTGCCTTGACACTTGTCACCACCACAAAAGATCCGCTAACATGCGCACGCCACATCATCATGACGTCATCAATGACGTCATCACAATTATTGAGTTATCATGAATAGTGCCACGTCATCAATGACGTCAGCTTCATAATTGAGTTCCAGCCGCCATTTCGGTAAATTTGCAGCGTCGCGACGCCAAGACCTTCAGCGTCGCGATGCCTAACCTGCACCGAAGTCTGCTATCGTGCGCCTGGTCAACGGGTCAGAATTATGTAAAAGCTTTGAATTTGCTAACGTACGCCTTGACACGTGTCACCACCACAGAAGATCCGCTAACGTGCGCATGCCACATCATCATGACGTCTTCAATGACGTCATCATAATTATTGAGTTATCATGAATAGTGCCACGTCACCAATGACGTCATCTTCATAATTGAGTTCCAGCCGCCATGCCACGTGTCAACCTTATCCTCTTATCCGAATCGCTACGTGTCAAGCTGTCCTTGTGCCACGTCTCACTATTCCAGCGTCGCGACGCCGGAGCCTTCAGCGTCGCGACGCTGGAAACCGAATTTTTTGCCTATAAATAGAGCGCGAAATTTCAGATTTCAGTGTACCATTTTTCTCTCACTTCTTCTATGTAATTAGGGAGTTCTTCTCTCTCTAAGTTTCTTTTATTTTTAGTTTTAGTTTTGTAATAATTTTAATTACTTTTTGTAATAATAGTAATTTACTTTCTTTAGTTTTTACAATTTTTACTATTCACTATGAGAAGGTAACTTCCCTATGCTATGGTGAAAGGTAATTCTTTTACTATTGCTATTTAGATTAATCTCCCTTAAAAATAATATATTTACTATTTAAAATTTGACTTAAAAAGGGATACCGCTATATTGGTCGGTTGGTAAATCAATTTAACTTGGTTAAACCTGATTAAGAAAGGATACCGCCAGATTGGTCGGTTGGTAAATTTAATTCCTTTTCCGCCTTTATGGCTGGTTTATTTTGGTTCCGCCTTTATGGCTGGTTGGACTTAATTTGACTTAATCAGGATACCGCCAGATTGGTCGGTTGGTAATAATCACAAGTTTATATATTATTTTCTAGGGGATTATCTAAATTAGTAGTAGTAGAAATAATTCCTTTTACCTTAGCATTTTTATTTTATTTTACTTTTCAGCATTTATTTTACCGCATTTACTTTATGCAATTTTATTTTAAGTCTTTTAAGTTTTTAGCCCTAGTTATGTGTCGTAGCTAAGTTAGTTATCTAGGGTTGTGATGAATTTCAATTTAATCGGTTTATAAGGGTTAGATTATAGTTTGGGTAATTTAAAGATTTATTTATTGAGTCTTAATCTTAAAGCCTTTTTAATTAACTGGCCATTAATTAAATTGATTAGGTAAACTTAAAATGAACTAGACATAGAGATTTTAAGTTTAAGACCTTAGACTCAATAACCCACGATCTTCCTTGAGGATAGATAACCTTTAATAGATTTCCTTACAGGATAGGAATATAACTGTCGGGCGGGGGTAGCCATAATTGGAACTTGAACTTAATGAATCTAGGTAATTTGGTTGACATAGACATATGGTTCAATTGGATTATACTATGTATTTGTAATTGACCATCGGAAGAGGCTTTTACATAATTTAGTGTTCCAGGTTAATAAATTGATATATTACCCAACTATAGGATAACTACTTCATCTTTTAAATAATATTGAAATAAATCACAACCCTGGATAGTTTTTATAAATTGAATTTTCATCATTTCACTTAAGCAAAAATTTATTTACTTGTTTTAAATTTAGAATCATCGCTTTTTTCCAACCAAATCAAATCAATTTATTAGATACCAGTAATCAGTTAACCTCGTAAAAATTAATAGATAAGGTTTTAAGTCCTCGTGGGATCGATACTTTTTATACTACTTGAACGATACGTGCGCTTGCGTTATACGTGTGTGTTTACGCCGGTCAAGTTTTTGGCGCCGTTGCCGGGGACTTATTTTTCTTGAGTTATTAATTTTGAAGCTATCTAATTTACTTGTATCTAATTTTCTTTATTTTTATCTGTAATTTTTATTTCTTTCTTTTATTTTCAGGTGGTTGAAAAATGGAACAATATTGGGAGATTGAGAGATTAAGTGCTTTACAAGTAGATACACCCCAAATCTGGGAGCAACAATCCGGTTTTTTGAGGCCTGTTGTTCAGACCAACAATTATCACTGGATGCCAGAACTAAACAATACTATATTTGCTCATCAGAACGCAACATGGAGATGTGAAATATGTGACGGTAACCACCCAAGTAATTATTGCGAGTACAACTACAATTCAGGGTGGCAGAACTATCAGAATCATTCATGGTATGATGAGCCATCACATTTCACAGAGCCACATTTTCCATCTTATCCACCATCCACCTATGATTTTCATCAAGAATCAGAACCATCCGAGGAAGAATCATTGGTTGACATGCTCAAAGATTGGTTCCAGAAACGGGACGAAAAATTGGATGCAATGTTTGAAACATGCCAGAATCAATTTGAAAGTATTCAGAGACAATCAGCATCAATTCAGAGACTGACAGATCAAATGAGACAATTGATTGAAAACCAGAACTACGTACCTCAAGAATCATTGCACGATGACACTTCAGTAAATGAGGAGGCTGAGCAGTATAAACAACCAGAGGTATCAGTTCAGGAGCCCGAGCCGACAAAGTCTCGATTTGATTTCTATTATTCAGATTCTGACGAGGATGAAGCTGAAATATTTGTACCAACTGCATCAAAAATTGAGGATGGAATTCTGTATCCTCAAAACGAAGATCTTGGAGATTTCATTGCACACATGTTTGAAGAAGATCTACCCGAGCCAATCAATTCACCCGAATCAGAGGATGAAGACCTAATGTCTGACTCATCTTTTCATCCTCAAGTGGAGCATGAAGCAAAGCAAATGGAGGAGCAAATGCCTGACCTTAATAAAGATCCAGAGCATTCAGGAGAAACATCGCTGTTTTGGGGAGTACAAATCAAAGATATCGCCCAGAAGCTTGACAGAATGGAACTTCCATTCCAAGTCAAGCACCATACAAGACCTCCTGATTTTCTTTCTTTCTTTGCAGGAACCACTGGAACAATAAGGAGCAAAAAAGTGGCACGAGCACTGAATGAGACAAAACTCTTTTTGCCTCTTTATCGTTGGAAGAGACCCTTCAAAAGCAACGCTCACGGGATTGTCTTTAATCGGACATCCAAAACGACGCTGAAACCTCATTGACATATGGATTACAGTCACGTCTGGCTGAAGACGTAAAATTTAGCGCTAGAAGGGAGGCAACCCATGCAATTTGTTGTAATTTGTTTTCATATTTTGTGTGAACTTTTTAATTTTGTGTGTTATTATTGTAGGGAAATGCATAAATGAAGCATTTTAAGACAGAAGGAATTGTGTTTGGCAATCAAATATGAGAAACAATTCATTAGCGAATAAGGAATGAAATCTTGAGACACATCCTAATGAATTTATACTAAGCGAGTGGCGTATTGTGTACACAATTCTGTTGCCTTAATTATTGTTTTGATTCGCTTTTCTATTGTAATTATCTTTATTTTCGTAGACAGGATCCAGACTTTTTGACCTTTCACGATCTCTTTTGTTGTTTAGCTAACAATCGTCCTTTGGAAGATATCAGTGCTATTATTACTCACCCTTTTTCAGGTACTATAAATTCAGCCCGTCATTGCACTTTTGAAGGCATCCTGATTTGAAAAAGAAATACACAAAAAATGGAAGCCACTTCAAGAAGACGAGTTGAAAACATCTGTGTGTTTTGCGGTAGTAGTGTTGGAGTTAAGCCACAATACGTAGAAGCAACACAGGAATTGGGTCAAGTCTTAGCTGCATGGAATATGCACTTAATATATGGCGGAGGAAATCTTGGACTTATGGGGATCGTTTCAAAAGCCGCACAGGAAGGAGGCAGTCACGTTTTGGGAATCATCCCAAAACCCTTGGCAGAGGCAAATCTTATTGGATCATCAAACGGGGAGGAACTGATCGTGCCAGGTATGTCTGAACGACTGGTAGAAATGATTAATCGTGCTGATGCTTTTATCACTTTGCCAGGTGGCTTGGGTACATTGGAGGAAATTTTTATAGTTCTATCTTGGGCGAACCTGAACATACACCAGAAACCGCTTGGACTGTTTAATGTTGATGGATTTTATGATTTTCTTTGTGTGTTTCTTGATGATGCCCGGAGAAATGGGTTATTGTCAAAACCTATGAAAGAACTCATCTTCACTGCCAGAACTGCTCCGGATCTAATAGACCAACTCATAGCCTATGAACCACAAGTTGACCCTATCTTTTCAAAGATAAATTGGTCAGAGGACGATCGTGGTAAGAGGCGTCGGATTAATCTGGATCTTAACCTTTAATTTTCTGTAGATTTTCAGCTAACCAGGTACGACCTTCTTAACTCTCCTTTTACTGTTTAAGACATTGGGGACAATGTCTCATTTAGGTTTGGGGGAGGGAATTAGCCGATTAGTACATTGTTTTTAGTTTGTATGTTGTTTTTATTTTTAGTCCAAAATTTTTCGAAAAATACAAAAAAAATTGAAATTTTTTCAAAAATTACAAAAATATTTTGTGTTTTTTGTGTTTTTGTTTTGACTAAAAAGGTGAAATTGGTAAGAGATAGCCGAGTAAGGAGTTTCCACTCCTGAGACGTATCTCAAACCTATTTTCGAAATAAGTTAATTTTTGTTTATTTCCTTTTAAATTATTTAATTTGTGAATTCTCCTTAACATTGACTAAAATGGATCTTCATATGCTCAGTTGGCAGGTATTATCAATATGCATAGTAACATATAGACATGAGCTAAAATTGAAAAGCTTGTAATATTCAGTGCTCTAGTTTAATTGGAGGAAGCATCTCAAAAAGTGATGGAGTAAAAAAAAAAATCTGATGTATAAAATAAGCATCTAAGATCCGGGTTATTAAGTCTGTAAGGGTGTTTTAACACCTAGTGCCCTAAAACCAACTGGTTTGGGAGTCACTGGCCCAAAGCTTGTTACATGGATCAAAGATGCTACAAAAAAAAATATATTTATATCTGAAGTCTGGGTAATTAAGTCCGTAGGGGTGTCTTAACACATGGTGCCCTAAAGCCAACTGGTTTGGGAACCACCGACCCAAAACTCGCTACATAGACGGAAGATATTGTATATAAATAAAAAATAGAGAAAAATCAAAGAAAAAATCAGAAAAATGAGAAAAAATTATTCCATTGCTACAAAAATGTGTGAAATCTGATAGAACTTTAAGACAAAAATATTACTCTCTTATCAACTGCACTTATGACTGTTGTGGGCAAAAATGAGTTGTTTAATATTATGTTGGCTGTGTATATGAAGAATGGTAAATATAATCAGAGAATTTACTTATTCAATAATTTAAAAAGAAAGAAAACAACTAATAACTTGGAGTATAAATTTCACCTGATTAGTCATTAACATCTTTATTCTCTTTTCGCTTGACTTTTTGCTTTTGTGTGCATTAGTTTTACTACCTTTTTACTTTTGTAAAATGTTTGTGGGTATCATTGCTGTAAACCTTCACGAGACTACAACTCGTCCACCAGGGACACCTAGGGGTTTAAAGGCTTGTTGCATACGCTAAATGCAACCGTGATACCTACGAAAGTGGCATAGTTTAAATTTGTTTATGCTATTTTATTTTGTGTTTTGCTCGAGGACTAGCAAAATGTGAGGTTTGGCGGTGTGATGAGTGATATTTATATCACTATTTCCCACTCATTTAACATATTATTTTGTATAGTTTCTTGAGTTTTGGGAATATTTTGATGTGTTTTTGTATGTTTTGCAGATATAAATAATATTGGGATTCAATGAAATTAATTCAGGGTGAAAACGATAAATAATTAAAAAAAAGTAAATAAATGGCAAAACTGTAATTTCATGCTAATATGTCGCGACCCGTGGATCACTTCGCATCGTGACACATCAACATTAGCACCGAAAAGAGTCCCTGCCGACATGCTTGAAAATGAAGATTGAAGATGATGATGTGGTGTGGAGTGATTTCTTTTCTTTTATATTTTGGAGGCAAGTATTTGACTTTTTTGGCAAGTGGGGCAGATCCAAAATGTACATGCCTATTCTTGGATCCTCTTTCACGTGATTTTGGTTCCCTTGTGTTGACAATTTGCTTTGGTGAAACTGATTGCATGGAAGTGGAGGCATGGGCATGTTTCATTTTTTTTTTGTCCTTTTGCATCTTTCATTGTTATTTTAATTATGGCAATTCACGTGGGCCTTAACACTTTATGCATGGCTCATCTGATGCAAATTCAAAGAGGGATCCACGTGATTTGGCCTTTGTGCTTGGATGGAATTCACATTTGGAAGCTTGTGTAACTTTGGGAGAAGTGAGGCACATGCGCAACTCGGTTTTTTCTCCTATAAATAGGCAGTTGATTCCTTTGTAATCTTCGTGCTTTTCTTAAGGTTTTTTATAAGCTTTAAGATTAGCATCTATTTTGTAATTATAATTAAATAATTAATTTGTATTTTTATTTTTAATTTAATTTCAGTATTTTATTTTTATTTTCTTTATGTTTTGTAGTTAAATTTCTGCGGGGTAAAAGGTTTGAAAACATTTAAATAAATTATCTAGGTAAATCTCACTTAATTATAATTAACCGGAATAATTAATGTCAGACTTTATTACCGCCTATATGGTCGGGTTTAATATAAATTGCTTTACCGCCTATATGGCTGGTCTTTTGTGACAGATAATTACCGCCTATATGGCTGGTGTAATTTGACTAAATGGATTACCGCCTATATGGCTGGTATTAAAAAGGCTTTAAGATTAAGACTCAATAAATAAATCTTTAAATTACCCAAACTATAATCTAACCCTTATAAACGATTAATTGAAATTCATCACAACCCTAGATAACTAACTTAGCTACGACACATAACTAGGGCTAAAAACTTAAAAGACTTAAAATAAAATTGCATAAAGTAAATGCGGTAAAATAAATGCTGAAAAGTAAAATAAAATAAAAATGCTAAGGTAAAAGGAATTATTTCTACTACTACTAATTTAGATAATCTCCCAGAAAATAATATATAAACTTGTGATTATTACCAACCGACCAATCTGGCGGTATCCTGATTAAGTCAAATTAAGTCCAACCAGCCATAAAGGCGGAACCAAAATAAACCAGCCATAAAGGCGGAAAAGGAATTAAATTTACCAACCGACCAATCTGGCGGTATCCTTTCTTAATCAGGTTTAACCAAGTTAAATTGATTTACCAACCGACCAATATAGCGGTATCCCTTTTTAAGTCAAATTTTAAATAGTAAATATATTGTTTTTAAGGGAGATTAATCTAAATAGCAATAGTAAAAGAATTATCTTTCACCCTAGCATAGAGAAGTTACCTCCTCATAGTGAATAGTAAAAACTGTAAAAAGTAAAGAAAGTAAATTACTATTATTACAAAAGTAATTAAAATTATTACAAAACTAAAAACTAAAAATTAAAAGAAACTTAGAGAGAGAAGAACTCCCTAATTACATAGAAGAAGTGAGAGAAAAATGGTACACTGAAATCTGAAATTTCGCGCTCTATTTATAGGCAAAAAATTCGGTTCCAGCGTCGCGACGCTGAAGGCTCCGCGTCGCGACGCTGGCTGGAATAGTGAGACGTGGCACAAGGAAGCTTGACACTTAGCGATTCGGATAAGAGGATAAGGTTGACACGTGGCATGGAGGCTGGAACTCAATTATGAAGCTGACATCATTGATGACGTGGCCACTATTGATGTATCAATAATTATGATGACGTCATGATGACGTCATGATGATGGGCGTGCGACGTTAGCGGATCTTCTGTGGTGGTGACACGTGTCAGGCGCACGTTAGCAAAGTCAAACTTCTCAAATTCTGACCCGTTGACCAGGCGCACGATAGCAGACTTCGGTGCAGGTTAGGCGTCGCGACGCTGAAGGTCTTGGCGTCGCGACGCTGCAAATTACCAAAATGCCCTTTTGGCCAATTTTCACAGTTTTGCTCCAAATCACTTCCAGAATGTCCTGAAACTTTATTTATCTACAAAATAACACAAAACACATCAAAATATTCACAAAATCAAGAAACTATACAAAATATAAGGTTAAATGAGTGGGAAATAGTGATAGATTTACCACTCATCACACACCCCCAAACCTAACATTTTGCTAGTCCTCGAGCAAAACATAGAATAAAATAACATAATAAAATTTAACTAAGCCATTTTCGTAGGGATCACGGTTGCATTTAGCATATGCAACAAGCCTTTAAACCCCTAGGTGTCCCTAGTGGACGAGTTGTAGTCTCGTGAGGGTTTACAGCAATGATACCCACAAACATTTTACAAAAGTAAAAAGGTAGTAAAACTAATGCACACAAAAAAAAAGACAAGCGGAAAGAGAATAAAGAAGTTAGTGACTAATCAGGTGAAACTTCTACTCCAAGTTACTAGTTGTTTTGTTTCTTTCTAAATTACTGAATAAGTAAATTCTCCGATTATTTTTACCATTCTCCATATACACAGCTAACAAAATATTAAACAACTCATTTTTGCCCACAACAGTCATAAGTGCAGTTGATAAGAGAGTAATATTTTTGTCCTAAAGTTCTATCAGATTTCACATCTTTTTGGAGCAATGGAATAATTTTTCTGATTTTTTCTTTGATTTTTCTCTATTTTTTATTTATATACAATATCTTCCGTCTATGTAGCGAGCTTTGGGTCGGTGGCTCCCAAACCAGTTGGCTTTAGGGCACCAGGTGTTAAAACACCCTAACAGACTTAATTACCCAGACTTCAGATATATATATTTTTGCAGCATCTTTGATCCATGTAGCGAGCTCTGGGCCAGTGACTCCCAAACCAGTTGGTTTTATGGCACTAGGTGTTAAAACACCCTTACAGACTTAATAACTCGGATCTCAGACGTTTTTTTTTTTTTTTTTTTTTACTCCATCACTATTTAGAGATGCTTCCTCCAATTAAACTAGAGCACTGAATATTACAAACTTTTCAATTTAGCTCATGACTGTATGTTTCCATGCATGTTGATAATACCTGCCAACTGAGCATATGAAGATCCATTTTAGTCAGTTTTAAGGAGAATTCACAAATTAAATAATTCAAAATGAAATAAACAAAAATTAACTTGTTTCAAAATAGGTTTGAGATACGTATCAGGAGTGGAAACTCCTTACTCGGCTATCTTTACCAATTTCACCTTTTTAGTCAAAATAAAAACACAAAAAGCAAAATATTTTTGTAATTTTTGAAAATTTTCAATTTTTTTTGTATTTTTCGAAAAATTTGGACACAACCAAAAAAACAAGATATTAATCAACTAATTCCCTCCCCCAAACCTAAATGAGACATTGTCCCCAATGTCTTAAACAGTAGAAGAAGAGTTTAGAAGATAATACCTGGTTAACTGAAATCTACATGAAATTAAAGGTTAAGATCCAGATTAACCGACGCCTCTTACCACGATCGTCCCAGACCAATTTATCTTTGAAATGATAGGGTCAACTTGTGGTTCATATGCTAAGAGTTGGTCAATTAGATCCGGAGCAGTTCTGGCAGTAAAGAGAAGTTCTTTTAAAGGTTTTGACATGAACCCATTCCTCCGGCATCATCAAGAAACACACAAAGAAAATCATAAAATCCATCAACGTTGCACAGCCCAATTGGTTTCTGGTGTATGTTCAGGTTCGCCCAAGATAGTACAATAAAAATTTCTTCCAATGTACCCAAGCCACCTGACAAAGCAATAAAAGCATCAGCACGGTTAATCATTTCTTCCAGTCGTTCAGACATACCTGGCACGATCAGTTCCTCTCCATTTGATGGTTCAATAAGATTTGCCTCTGCCAAGGGTTTTGGGATGATTCCCAAAACATGTCTGCCTCCTTCCTGTACGGCCTTTGAAACGATCCCCATTAGTCCAAGATTTCCTCCGCCATATATTAAGTGCATATTTCTTGCAGCTAAGACTCGACCCAATTCCTGTGCTGCTTCTATGTATTGTGGTTTAGTACCAACACTACTACCAAAAACACACAAATGTTTTCAACTCGTCTTCTTGAAGTGGCTTCCATTTTTTATGTTTTCTTTCTCAACTCTGGATGACTTCAAAAGTGCAATGATGAGTTGAATTTATAATACCTGAAAAGGGTGAGTAAAAATAGCACAAGTATCTTCAAAGGACGATTAGTAACAAAATAGTAAAATAGATCGTGATAGTCAAAAAGGTCTGGATCCTGTCGGAGAAAACAAAAGAAAACAACAAAACAAATCAATATTATTAGGAAAAGACAAAAGATATAATATGTACAAGATTTACAGCTTGATTAACGTCTATGCGTCAGGGACAAGCTTCCCATCAAATTTTCTTATAAAATGGCAAACAGGGTCTTTTTGAGTCAGATTCCCAAGACTTAACTGTTGTCTTTCTTTTTGAAATTGTGTATGTAATCTGCGAAAGTCTATGTGAACATATCCACTGGGATGCTTCTCAAGAGTCGAAGATATATCATCTAAAGACTCCTTACTCAAGCCATCCCTAATGAATTTAATTTTGTCTTCGCGATTAACAGACACCATTCCTAAAGAACGACAACGAGTATTGCAATTCCAACGTGCACATTTGTAACAAACACCCATTTGCTTAGCTCTTCGTTTCTTTGCATAGGTG
The DNA here is from genome assembly GCA_019454045.1 of Zanthoxylum bungeanum. Taxonomy (NCBI): domain Eukaryota; kingdom Viridiplantae; phylum Streptophyta; class Magnoliopsida; order Sapindales; family Rutaceae; genus Zanthoxylum; species Zanthoxylum bungeanum. Next base: position 100,441 of record SKCR01029749.1, read on the forward strand.
CTTCTTCCAAAACCAGCAAGTGTGAAATAAAAGAGTCAGAAGACTCACCTGCCAATCGGACTCGTGCTTCAATTACCCAACGAATGTCATTGGGAACACCATAGATCGTCAGTAACCTCATCCGTTCCAAGCGAGCTTTGTAGACTTTCATCAGAGATTTTTGAGGGAGAGAAGGAAATTGCTTGTGAAGATTTGCGAGAGCTTCTTCCATCTTGAAATGACTTAATCTGCAAAAACTAAACACACAAAATTAAATCACACCAAATCACAATATATACAAAAATTGCATGGGTTGCCTCCCTGCGAGCGCTAAGTTTAAAGTCGTCAGCTAGACGTGACTTCTTGAACGTTTATGCTGGATCTGAAAGTGTGACACTTTCTTTTTGTCGCTCAAATGATTCTCCCCAGTAGTGCTTGACACGCTGACTGTTAACTTTGAATGTGTTGTTGGTATTGGGATCCAGTAACTCAACAGCTCCATATGGTAAAACCTGAGTGATCACAAATGGTCCGGACCACCTAGATTTCAACTTTCCAGGGAAAAGTTTCAATCTCGAGTTGTACAACAACACCTGCTGCCTTGGTTCCAACTGTCTGTGCACTATTTTTCGGTCATGCCATTTTTTGGTCTTTTCCTTGTATAATTTGGCATTGTCATAAGCCTGTAGGCGAAATTCCTCCAATTCATTGAGTTGGTGAAGTCTTTTCTCTCCTGCAGCTTGTGAGTCAAGATTCAACTTCTTCAGTGCCCAGTACGCCTTGTGTTCAAGCTCAACTGGCAGATGGCATGCTTTCCCAAACACCAATGATATGGGGACATACCAATGGGTGTCTTGTAAGCTGTTCGGTAGGCCCATAATGCATCATCCAGTTTTGTAGACCAGTCCCTCCTTGTTGATCCAACGGTTCTTTCTAGGATTCTTTGATCTCCCTGTTTGAAACCTCAACCTGTCCATTTGACTGTGGATGGTAAGCAGTGGCAACTTTGTGAGTAACTCCGTATTTGGATAGGAGTGCATCGAAGTATTTGTTGCAGAAATGAGAGCCACCATCGCTGATGATTGCTCGAGGTGTTCCAAACCGAGTGAAAATGTTCTTTTTCAGGAATTTGATCACCACTTTTGAATCATTGGATGGCAGTGCAATTGCTCAACCCATTTGGAGACGTAGTCTACAGCAACCAGGATGTACAGGTTTCCAAATGATGGAACAAAGGGTCCCATGAAATCAATACCCCATACATCGAATATTTCCACTTCAGAATGTTTTGCAACGGTCCTTCGTTTCTCCTGGAAATATTCCCATTCTCTGGCACCTGTCACATTGAAAAGCAAAAAGATAAGCATCTTTAAAAAGAGTGGGCCAGAACAAACCTGATTGAAGGACTTTGGCTGCAGTTTTGTTTCGCTGAAGTGTCCGCCATATGGTGATGAATGACAGTGTTGCAAAACACTGTTGACCTCCTCCTGTGGAACACATCGTCTCAGTAATTGATCAGCACACCGTTTGAACAGGTACGGCTCTCCCAGACATAGTGCTTGACTTCTTTGAAGAACTTCTTCCGTTGCTGAGTTGTCCATTCCAACGGCCATTTTCCTGACACAATGTAGTTGACATAGTCAGCATACCAAGGGACTTCCTGTTGTTTATGGCAAAAGCTGTTCATCTGGAAAAGTTTCTTTGATTGTCAGTTCTTTGTCAGCTGTTTCTCCATTCTCGAGCCTCGATAAGTGATCTGCCACCTGGTTTTTTGTTCCTTTCCTGTCTCGAATCTCCACGTCAAATTCTTGCAGAAGAAGTATCCAACGGATCAATCTGGGTTTGGCATCTTTCTTTGTGATCAGATATTTGATTGCTGAATGATCTGTGTAGACCACCACTTTGGGACCCAGCAGATAGGAGCGGAATTTGTCAAAAGCGTACACAACTGCGAGCAACTCCTTTTCAGTGGTTGTGTAGTTGAGTTGAGCTTCATTCAAGTTCTGCTGGAGTAGTAAATGGTGTGGAAAATCTTTGCTTTGCGTTGTCCCAAAACTGCACCTACAGCAAAATCACTAGCATCGCACATCACTTCAAATGGAAGGGTCCAGTCTGGTGCTACAATGATGGGGGCAGAGACCAGCTTGTGTTTTAAGATCTTAAAAGCTTCCTGGCATTCTTTGGTGAAGTTGAAAGGCACATCCTTTTCCAGAAGATTGCAAAGAGGTTTAGCAATCTTGGAAAAGTCTTTGATAAATCTCCTGTAAAAACCTGCATGTCCAAGAAAACTTCGAATACCTTTAACTGATGTTGGTGGAGGTAGTTTTTCAATTGTCTCTATCTTTGCTTTGTCTACCTCAATCCCCTTTTGTGAGATCCGGTGTCCAAGAACAATGCCTTCTTGCACCATGAAGTGGCATTTCTCCCAGTTGAGTACCAGGTTTGTATCTTCGCACCTTTGTAACACCTGTTCCAAATTTTGCAAACAATGGTCAAAAGAATCTCCAAACACAGAAAAATCATCCATAAAAACCTCCATACTCTGCTCCAGCATGTCTGAGAAGATGGCCATCATGCAACGCTGAAAAGTGGCAGGGGCATTACATAATCCAAATGGCATCCTGCGGAAAGCAAAAGTACCATAGGGACATGTAAAAGTAGTTTTCTCCTGATCTTCTGGGGCAATAGCAATCTGATTGTACCCTGAATATCCGTCAAGAAAGCAATAGAACTCATGTCCTGCCAGTCTGTCTAACATCTGGTCAATGAATGGCAGCGGAAAATGGTCCTTTCTCGTGGCTTTGTTCAGCTTCCTGTAATCCATGCATACTCTCCACCCAGTCACCGTTCTTGTTGGAATCAGCTCGTTCTTTTCATTTGTGACAACAGTAATTCCTCATTTCTTTGGTACACACTGCATAGGACTTACCCAAGTGCTATCTGAGATGGGGTAAATGATGCCAGCATCCAACCATTTGATGATTTCTTTCTTCACGACTTCCTTCATGATTGGATTGAGTCTCCGTTGATGCTCCACTGTGGGTTTGTATTCATCATTCATCAGGATCTTGTGCATGCAAAATGATGGACTAATGCCTCGAATGTCTGCTATAGTCCAGCCAATGGCTCTTTTGTGCTCTCGTAACACTCTCAGTAGTTTTTCTTCCTGCTCCAATGTTAGTGAAGAAGAAATAATAACAGGTAATTCAGAAGAGTTTCCAAGAAATGCATACCTGAGATGGCGGAAGTAACTTTAGTTCCAGCTGCGGTGGTTCTTCAATCGAAGGCTTGATTCGATCTTTCTTTGGCAGTTCCAAGCTTTCAACTGGTGGTGTTGCTTTGAATCGGAATGGTTTGTCAAGGTAGTTGATACATTCCAAGATTTCAGCATCTAGCTCGCTGTCAGTCATGTTGGTGATGCAAGCTTCAAGTGTATCCGTGGGATTTGGCTCAGTATTCTGAACAATATTATCAACAACATCAACTCTGAAGCATTCTTCTTCTTCCTTTTCATCGCTCGGAATTTCATGGCTTTGAAAACATTAAAGGTCACTTCTTGGTCCTGCACTTTCATGGTTAGTTCTCCTTTTTGCACATCAATCACAGTTTTACCTGTAGCCAAAAATGGTCTCCCAAGAATGATAGGTACTTCTTTGTCTTCTTCCATGTCAAGGATGATGAAATCTGCTGGAAGGATGAGTTTGTCAACTTTGACCAGCACATTTTCAACGACTCCTCTTGGAAATGCGAGTGTTCGATCAGCAAGTTGCAAAGATACTGAGGTAGGCATTGCTTCTCCAATTTGCAGTTTCCTGTAAATAGAAAAAGGCATTAAATTAACACTGGCACCTAAATCACATAAAGCCTTACCGATGTAATGTTCTCCAATGGTGCATGGTACTGTGAAACTGCAGGATCTTTCAACTTCGGGGGAAGTTTCCTCTGAATGATGGCGCTGCATTCTTCTGTCAAAGCTACTGTTTCGTAGTCTCCCAATCTCTGTTTTCGTGAAAGAATGTCTTTCATGAATTTGACATAACTGGGCATTTGTTCCAAGGCTTCTGCAAATGGTATGTTGATGTGCAGCTTTTTGAAAATCTCCAAGAAACGAGCAAACTGCTTGTCCAGTTTTTTTTTCTGAAGACGCTGAGGAAAAGGTGGAGGTGGAATGATTGTTCTTTCTTTTTCCTTGCTTTTTTCTTTTTCCTCCATCTGTTCTCAGCTTCTTTTGGAACTTCTTCTTGGACAACTTGATTCCAACATCTTTGTTGATTCAGTACCGCTCTTTAAGGTAATGGCTTGACATTGCTCCTTCCCTCGGTTCCTTGGATTTGGTTCTGTGTTGCTGGGAAGATTACCTGGTGGTCTGTAACTCTGAGCATTGGCCAGTTGTCCGATTTGATTCTCCAGTGCTTTGATGGAAGCTGATTGGCTCTGAATCATAGCTTCATATCTTTTTTAATTGAGCTAGCATTTCTGCCATCACTGGTTCATTTGTCTGCTCCTGGCCTTTGTTCTGTTGCTGGAATCCAGGTGGTGGATAGTTATTTTGCCCTGAATTGTTGCTCCATGAAAAATTAGGATGATTCCTCCACCCTGGGTTGTAGGTGTTGGAATATGGATTGTTCCCCTGTCTGTTGAAATTGTTGACATAATTCACCGTCTCTTCAAGTTGGTGTGGTTCTGGTGCTCCTCCATATGGTGAACTTGTGGATCCAGTGTGTAAGAGTCTCCATGAATTTGCATATCTGATCTAGCTTGGTGTTGACTTGACTGCTGTATTGGCTCCAACTTCATAAATTCCTGCAATTCTTTGAATATGCTCCTTTCTGTTGGCCATAAGGAATTGTTGTTGGCCATTTCTTCGATTAGGTCCCAGGCTTGATCTTCTCCTTTTGCCATCAAAGCTCCTCCAGCAGCAGCATCAATTGTGGTTCTCATCAGTCCAGAAAGTCCATTATAGAAAGTTTGGACTTGAAGCCATTTTGGAATCTCATGGTGAGGACATTTCCGGAGTAAATCTTTGTACCTTTCCCAAGCTTCGTAGAGAGATTCTGAATCTTGTTGCACAAAGGATGTGATGTCATTCCTCAGTTTGCAGTTCTGGCTGGTGGAAAGTATTTTGCAAGGAATTTTTGTGGCTAGAGTGTTCCAAGTTGTAATGGATCCAGCTGGTAGTGAATGTAGCCAAGCTTTTGCTCTGTCTTCAAGGAGTATGGAAAAACTCTCAGTCTCATTGCTTCTTCTGCTGCTCGGTTGTAATTGAAAGTGCCGCAAACTTCCAGGAAGTTGCTGATGTGCGCATTAGGATCTTCAGTTGCATTTCCTCCAAACTGAACTGTCTGCTGAATCATCTGAATGCAAGTTTTGATGTCACCCGCATTTGCTGGTAAATGAGGAAGTACAATACAGGAAATGAGGCCATCTACCACCGGAATGGTTCTGTCTCGAATGGGTATTGGTGGTGCAACCTCCAAAGGTTCAGGTTCCATGTTGACTAAAGCTTCTTGGCCTTCTCGCCTTTCCCTTCTCAACTGTCTGATGGTTCTTTCAATTTCTGGGTCAAGCGGTCGGAGTTCAAAGCTTCTGGTTCGTCTCATGAAGTTTCTGAGAACCTGTAACACAAGAAAACAAAAATAATAAGTAAAAAGAAAATTAGATACAAGTAAAGGTATCTAACCCCTAAACTAATAGTAAAAGATAAATAAGTCCCCGGCAACGGCGCCAAAAACTTGACCGACGTAAACACACACGTATAACGCAAGCGCACGTATCGTTCAAGTAGTATAAAAAGTATCGATCCCACGAGGACTTAAACCATATCTATTAATTTTATGAGGTTAAATGATTACTGGTATCTAACAATTGATTGATTTGATTGGAAAAAGGCGATGATTCTAAATTTAAAACAAGTAAATAAATTTTTGCTTAAGTGAAATGAGAAAATTCAATTATTAAAAACTATCAGGGTTGTGATTTATTTCAATATTATTTAAAAGATGAAGTAGTTATCTTATAGTTGGGTAATATATCAATTTATTAACCTGGAACACTAAATTATGTAAAAGCCTCTTCCGATGGTCAATTACAAATACCTAGTATAATCCAATTGAACCATATGTCTATGTCAACCAAATTACCTAGATTCATTAAGTTAAGTTCCAATTATGGCTACCCCCGCCCGACAGGTATATTCCTATCCTGTAAGGAAATCTATTAAAGGGTTATCTATCCTCAAGGAAGATCGTGGGCTATTGAGTCTAAGGTCTTAAACTTAAAATCTCTATGTCTAGTTCATTTTAAGTTTACCTAATCAATTTAATTAATGGCCAGTTAATAAAAAAGGCTTTAAGATTAAGACTCAATAAATAAATCTTTAAATTACCCAAACTATAATCTAACCCTTATAAACCGATTAAATTGAAATTCATCACAACCCTAGATAACTAACTTAGCTACGACACATAACTAGGGCTAAAAACTTAAAAGACTTAAAATAAAATTGCATAAAGTAAATGCGGTAAAATAATTGCTGAAAAGTAAAATAAAATAAAAATGCTAAGGTAAAAGGAATTATTTCTACTACTACTAATTTAGATATCTCCCAGAAAATATATATATAAACTTGTGATTATTACCAACCGACCAATCTGGCGGTATCCTGATTAAGTCAAATAAGTCCAACCAGCCATAAAGGCGGAACCAAAATAAACCAGCCATAAAGGCGGAAAAGGAATTAAATTTACCAACCGACCAATCTGGCGGTATCCTTTCTTAATCAGTTTAAACCAAGTTAAATTGATTTACCAACCGACCAATATAGCGGTATCCTTTTTAAGTCAAATTTTAAATAGTAAATATATTATTTTTAAGGGAGATTAATCTAAATAGCAATAGTAAAAGAATTACCTTTCACCCTAGCATAGGGAAGTTACCTCCTCATAGTGAATAGTAAAAACTGTAAAAAGTAAAGAAAGTAAATTACTATATTACAAAAGTAATTAAAATTATTACAAAACTAAAAACTAAAAAAACTTAGAGAGAGAAGACTCCCTAATTACATAGAAGAAGTGAGAGAAAATGGTACACTGAAATCTGAAATTTCGCGCTCTATTTATAGGCAAAAAATTCGGTCCAGCGTCGCGACGATGAGGCTCAGCGTCGCGACGCTGGGATAGTGAGACGTGGCACAAGGACAGCTTGACACGTAGCGATTCGGATAAGAGGATAAGGTTGACACGTGGCATGCGGCTGGACTCAATTATGAAGAGATGACGTCATTGATGACGTGGCACTTTCATGATAACTCAAAATTGTGATGACGTCATTGATGACGTCATGATGATGTGGCGTGCGCACGTTAGCGGATCTTCTATGGTGGTGACACGTGTCAAGGCGCACGTTAGCAAAGTCAAACTTCTCAAATTCTGACCCGTTGACCAGGCGCACGATAGCAGACTTCGGTGCAGGTTAGGCGTCGCGACGCTGAAGGTCTTGGCGTAGCGACGCTGCAAATTTACCGAAATGCCCTTTTTGGCCAATTTTCACAGTTTTGCTCCAAATCACTTCCAGAATGTCCTGAAACTTTATTTATCTACAAAATAACACAAAACACATCAAAATATTCACAAGACTCAAGAAACTATACAAAATATAAGGTTAAATGAGTGGGAAATAGTGATAGATTTACCACTCATCATTCGTACATTTTGATATGTACGTGACCTGATGTCTTATATACTTTGAGCATATGTAGACGCAATCAGGCCAATCCAAGTGATGGTCACTAGATTGATGTAAAGAACATCCTTAAGTATCTTGGATGAACTAAGGATGATTTCTTCAAATATAGGGAAATGAGAACTTGAGGTAACTAGGTCCACCGCTGTAAGTTTCCAAACGATAAAAACGACTGTAAGTATAATATGGTACATATATAGTTTCATATACGGAACAGTGAGCTGGAAATCTTTCAAGCAAGATACTGTTTCCGAATAAAAAATAAGAGCGGAAAATTACGCAGCTGAGGTAGCAAAATAAGCATTTGGATCTATAAAATTCCTAATTGGATTAGAAGTAGTTCTATAGCAGCTGAGCTAGGCTACAGCGCAGACTAAAGAACCATGGTCTCATCATTGATCCAAGTATGTACTTCAACTAATTCATCTGATTCGTTCGATCATACATCGTGGCGATATGATGATCGAATAAATCGAATCAGATGAAAATCTTGCAAATCCGCTAACGAAAGTTATTTCTTAGCAGAAGTTTGAGAGACGCGTACATAGTTCAAGTGTTAGACATCTGAGTGATTGGCTATAGGCCAAGTGGGAGATTGTTGGATAATTATGACCCATAAGCATCAAAAATTGTACAAAACATTGTTTTGTTGTACAAATTAACTATGTGACAAAGGAAATTGCTCATTTATCATTTGCAATTGGATTACCTGGATATATAAATGATAAAAGTCCTTATGATTAGTTCCGGATTAATAAGAATGAGACAATATTAATCCACAAAGATTTAATCATTAAATATCTTTAGTCGTAGTATTATCGAGATTGGACATCGATAATGTGGAATTGACAAGTATTACATTTGTGCGTGTTATGGAAGTGTAACGGCATAGTTATTATATATTTGGGTATTGGATACTCATGCAAGTGTAATAGGAGGTTCTGTTTACCGATGGTATGAAAACAGCTTCGTTCTGGATAGACCCCTCGGAGTCCTATTGGTAGTATGACTATGTGTCTATGGGAATCTGAATCAGGGTAGGTGTATTTGGTCTTAACCCGAGACTTGCATCACTAATACTTGCGACAATCAGTATACTTTGGTTTTGGTCGTCCTGGGCTTTAACAGGTTCTGTGTACGCCTCTTCTGGGTATACTGAGAATCATAGGGTATTGGGTGTGATGTCAAGATGGAAGTATCACTTCAGTCATATGGAGATGATGATCACGCAGGGATACAGAACTGATACTCTAAGTGCTATAGCCATCGAGGAAGTATGACTAGGTCATGACTTTTCGATCATAAGAGACTAGTTGCTAGTGATCTGATATATGCTTTGTACGAGGCAGACACAACTCCAGCCCCAGGCCTAACATGTTACATCCGATACTGGATCGTAATACGCAATACTATGTATACTATGCCTGACAAAGATCTTGTTATTCCGTAGAAGAATATTTCTGGAGAATTGGGTAGGCACGGTACTTTGCTACAAGCCAACCATGTCTTGTAAATCGGTATATGCGTGGTACCGGTCGGTACACGCGTGTTTAGATAGTCCGATGACCGTATTTACTGCCAACATATCTAGGGATCTCTTGGGTCGCATCCCAAAGATTCACCGATGATGTTTGACTTGAACAATATTAATCTAGGATTAATTAAGAGAGAAAATTAATCTGGGATTAATTACGACAAGAATTAATCTATGATTATTTATCAGAGAAAGAATTAATATGGGATTAATTGCATCGAGAATTTATCTGAGATTAATTCGTCGAAAGGAGAGAACGCGATTAATTTGGAATTAATCGGTAAAATAAATTTAATAGTTAAATTAGATTTTACTATTTAATTTATTAATTGAGCTAAAATAATATATTAGATATATTAAATGAAATCGGATTTCAACGGGGAAATTAAATTGGATTTTATTTTTAGTGAACGAATTAATTCGTGAGCGATTTCCGTAATAATTATTGGGTATTATTATTAATTAAATTAGATTTAATTACGTTACGATGGAAAATTCGTTTAATCGGATTAAACGAACCCGAGTCCAAAGTGTGTTGAGAAAGCCAACTAGATTTGGAATTAAATGGGTGGGACCCATGACTCCATCAATTGTCAATAATTGATAGAAGTGGTTTGCAATAGTGTTTGGATATTTATTTAAACACTCAACACATTTAATTTGATTGGCTTAATCTCTCTCGGTTTGGCCGAATGGCCACTGCCCCGCTTGGCTGAATGGCCTTAAATCTGTTTAGCCGAATGGCCTTAGAGGTCTTTTGGTCAAATGGCCACAAAAGTGAAAAGAAAGTTAATAGCTCTCTGAAATCATTTATTGGCCGACAGAAATCAAACTGGCCTGTGCTTGCTTCTTTCTTTTTCTTTTGAAGAAATGGCCAAAAGGCAATTTGGCTTCTTTCTGAACTAAGCCATTGACTTCCTTTTAATTGGCCGAAAGAATGAAAAGTCTCTGACCTGATTCATTTTGGGAAAAAGGCATATTGCCCTTTTATTTTTGAAGCAAAATGGCCGAATGACCTTCACTCTCAAAATGGCCGAATGGCCTTTCTTTTGCACAAAGGCCGAATGGCCTGTAAAATGAAGATAGGCCGAATGTCCTCCAAAATCAAGCAAGGCCGAATGCCTTTGATTTGATCATCTTGGCCGATTGCTTCCCTCTCTCTCTCTCTGGGCAATTTTGTTTCTCTTTGGGAGATAAAATTTGTTCCATTTGTTCTTGCTAGCACATAAGGGAGTCAAAAGATGGTGATAGAGATACTCACCCATGAGCTTGGAAGCTTCAACATCCATGAAAAATTTTGAACTCAACCGATCAATGTAAGTCCTCCGCAACTTATTTTTTGATTTTATTCACACACGAAACACGCTTAGAGATCCCGTGGCATGTCTAGGACACTAACACGAATGCCCCTCATATGGTGGTGTACACAGTAGTGCTTCTCATTTTTCCTCTCCATCGGGTATTTCCTCAAGTCAGGCTCCACCAAGAGGCCATTGCCCTGAATTTCCCTTAGGATCTGAGCCATTGGTTTACTCAGAGGCGTGTACCTTAATCCTCCGGTGACATGGTTTACTTGCACCTATGCTCTCCAATCTTGTGGTACATTGCTGGGAGGCAGTGAGCTGAACTCTCTTTACCTTGGAATAGGATTTCTCAATTCCATATCCGGCCTCCTGTGTACCTCTGGTTTATGTACCATTTCTTTTTCTGACCCCCCCTTTTTCGGGCGGTCTTCTCCTCTTCCTCCATGGAGGCAAACTTCCTAGCCAACTCTAAAGCAGTGGCGTAGTCTGGCACGTCCTGGACCCTACATGAGTCCACAAGTTTCCGAATTTTAGGGCCCCTTTGGGACTTTCCAGGGCCTCCATCGTCTCATAAGCCCCGACCTCAAGCACCAAGCTGTGATATCTTTCAATAAAATTCTTCAGGGGCTCATCTTTCTCTCGCTTCATCAACCTTAGATCCCCAACTGATTTTTTCGGGACACAAGCTCCCCTGAAGTGCCGGATAAAAGATCTACTGAGCTAAGAGAAACTGCTAATGCTTCCTGGGGTTATATTTCTAAACCATAATATTTTCGGCCCTCCCAGGGTTAGGAGGAATACCTTGCAGATGGCTTCTCCCATCATTCAATGTACTTCCATTAACAAGAAAAAGTTTTCCACATGAGACTTAGGATCAATATGACCCATGTATACACTCACGGATGGCATTGTGAATCGCCTGAGAAACTCTGCAGACAGAACCTCTTCAGTAAAAAGAGAGGCCATCTCCCGATCTTGGCCATTCCCATTTTCCACCCTCAGATTTTCTTCCCACTTTCCCATTTCTTTTCTAAACCAGCCTTCATATGGTTATCATTATCATCGTGCTGCCTTCCCTGAGTATCCTCACGTCTCCCCCCCGAGCACGACGTACGCCGTGGCTGGATACCTCTCGCTCCCCTCCTCCATACTTTTTTCCTTCTCCCTTCTTTGAACATTGGCTATTACTCGGAAGATTCTAGCGTTTGCCTTTCTCATTCTTCCCCCCACATTCTATCCATCAGTGGTGCTCTGGTTATCACGACTGACCTTATCCTTTGTGGTTCTCTCCTCTCAGACTCGTTGTCATGGCTCAAGTCGAGCACCCTCTTTCCCTCAGCTATCTCATTTCTTCTCCGATTTGGACCAGATTCTAGCTTTTCATTATTTTCCTTTCCAAACTCTCCTCCAACTTCTCCATCATAGCCTTCGGACGGCTTGGTTCCCTTCTCTGTCCTTTTGAATGGTGTAATCACACGCGTATAACGCAAGCGCACGTATCGTTCAAGTAGTATAAAAAATATCGATCCCACGAGGACTTAATTCCTACTGTTGTTACTAATTATTAAATCTATTTATTTACAGGTATCTAATTATATGGAGAAGGGAATGATTGCTTTTGGTTGGTTGAATGTGGATTTGCTAATTAAAATAAAAACAGACTCAAAAGAAAATACTAAAGGAAATAAAAGAAAAGACTCAAAGATCTAGGGTCGTGACTCCACACAATATTATTCTAAAGATGAATTAATTCTCTTACATATGTGTAATCAATTAGTTTTCTAACCTGGAACACGAATATATGCAAAAGCCTCTGTCGATGGTCAGACGCAAACACCCAGTATAACCCAATTGAACCATATGTCTGTGTCAACCAAATTACCTAGATTTATTAAGATCAAGTTCCATTTATGGCTACCCCGCCCGACAGGTATATGTCTATCCTGTAAGGAAATCTACTAAAGGGTTATCTATCCTCAAGGAAGATCGTGGGCTATTGAATCTAAGGCTGAAAACTAAAATCCCTATGTCTAGTTCATTTTAAGTTTACCAAATCAATCTTATTAATGGCCAGTTAACAAGAAGCATTAAGCTTGAGACTCAATAAACAAACTAAAGAATTACTCATAAAAAGAAAATCAATTATTAAGTGTGTGAATATTGTGTTTCATCACTTCCCAAGAATAAAAATAAAATGCCGGGGTTGGGGATCCACTTTTACTATTTCTAATTTAGAAATCTCCCTTACTATAATATAGAATTTATCTGTGATATTACCAACCAGCCATATAGGCGGTATCCCCTCATTAAGTCAGATTTTAATTAAGTCCGACTAGCCATAAAGGCAGTATCATTATTTGTCCATAAACCAGCCATATATGCGGTAATTATTTGTCACCTAAAGACCGACCATATAGGCGGTGTCCTTTATGTCAAATAATAAAACCAGCCATTAAGGGGGTAAATCTTTTAGTTTGAATTAGAATTTCCATATTATATTTAAGGGAGATTAATTTAAATTAAAATAATAAAAACTTCATCACCATTCCCCAACGGAAAAATTAACTACAAAGCATAAAAGTAAATAAATAAATGTTGTAATAAAAATTAAAAATAAAAATACATAATTTAAATATTACAATAATTTATAAAAATAGATGCAATCCTCTACAAATAAGGAAAAACTCCCAAGGAAGCACACCAATGAGGTGCAGAAAGCTTCAATTTATAGGCAATTTTGGGTCTGGCGTCGCGACGCCAAATTTCTTTCTAGCATCACGACGCCAAATTTCCTTCTAGCGTCATGACGCCAAGACATGTTGAATTGGTCAACTGCGCGTGGATGAGTTGGCTTGCTGACGTGGCACATGTAATTCATCGATCCAATAGCAATTCGACATGTGGCACGCGGTATGTTCTGTAGAATGAGAAGCTGACACGTGGTGGGCGTTGATTGGTTGTTGCTGATGTGGCGCCACGTGGCATGGTGACTCAGCTTGGATGCTGACGTAGATGACACGTTGGTGGTCACGTGGCTGACACGTAGGTGACACGTGGCTGACACGTGTCACGCGGCTGATGCAGTCGAATGAGAAGCTGACACATGGCATGTGTATTGTCGGCAACATGTGATGATGACATGTGTCCCGGTGCATTTAGCATATCTTCTGTGATGATGATACGTGGCACGACGCACGTTAGCAAGTCAAATTTCTTAGATTTTGACATGTGTCTAGACGCATGTTAGCAGGCTTGCGGCGCACGTTAGACGTCGCGACGCGCAAAATTATAAAATTGCCTTTTTGTCATTTTTTCTCTATTTTTGCCCCAACTTGCTTCCAATGCTTCCCAAACTTTATTTATCTGTAAAATAACAATAAAACACATCAAATGTTCACAAAACCCGAGAAAATATACAAAATATTACGTTAAATGAGTGAGAAATAGTGATATAATTACCGCTCACACATTTCGCATGCTCTCCTCCTCCATTTTTCTCATCCACTCCTTTGTTGAACTCTCCAATGACCTGTGGTTCCCGTCTTCTGCCATCGTCTTACCACACAAGATATTTTTCGCTCTTTCCCCCCAAAGACGTCGCCAACTGTTGACGGTCGATTTTCATCTTAGGGGCAATATCAGAATAATACTCATGGGACAACCTTCCCTCAACCTTGAATTTGTTTGGTTTGGAGGATGACCAAAAGCAAATTTAGCAAGAAATCAGAAAAATAAATCAAAGGAAGTTTGAAGAGGCAATATTTAACGTGGTTCGGTGGAGCTCGTCCAACCTAAGTCCACGGTTGCAAAAAGGGGTAGTGGTTCTTTTTATTGCTAAAGTGAGCTCGACCGATCTGTTTGGGTTGAGATCTAAAGGAGCCGAGCATGTCATTTTCTCTGTTCTCTTACAATTGGAGTTTTTATGAAAAAAATTGTAACCTTTATAAATATGATGAAACTTCCTTTATATACTACTTTACACAGATACTGTTCCCTCATCTCTCTGACATCAGCCTAAAAAGATTTGCAGATTTTCGGTGATTGGACAGATTCCCTTTCCCCATTCTGACACCGTCGAAAGTAGAACCTTCCCAAGGGATTTCCATCTCATCATGCAGTAAAGACACGTTGTCAGACCTTCTTCATTTAATGATGACAACCTGTCTGATTCGAAATGTGAGAGCTTTAGGAGGGAAAATTTTCGGTTTCCCTAATCTTACTTCGTGCTTCCAAGAGATCGGCTAGGAACAAAACTGTTCCTTTCTCTTCCGACCTACCCGCTATACCGATATCACTTTTCCGAGACGGGGTGACAATGAATCTGATCTGCTGGGCTAATATGGTCGGTATTGGTTCTAATTTGATCGGTTTCTGAAAACCATTCCAAGCCATATACTCTGGTCGGATATATCCGGGAGACCGAGTCCAGGTTCTCTTTCTGGCCGAGAGACCCAGAACCTTCTACATACTTGACCTTTAAAAAAGGAAAATCCCATCCATGTCCTCACCATCAACATATATGTGTGTGTGTGTGTGTGTAGAGACCTAATAAGAGATCCCTTAAGTTTTTAAGTTATAAAGAAAACATATATTTAAATATATGTTTAAAAAAACAAACAACATTAATTTTCTCATCTTCATCTTCTCTGAAAGTATTCTTTATTCCTTGAAATCACATAATTGAAATTTTATGATTTTTTTGCTTTATTTGGTTATCTAACCGCGGGTTTTATTTTGATGAAAATGTCTGTAGCTGCCAGAAACTATAGGGCTTTTATCGTTGTAGCTAGAGTTGGAGGTTGCAGGTCTGCTACGGTTGGCTTGGCACGTCTGAATGGTGGAGTGAAGGCTTTCTAAAGAAAATTGATCGTCCCCCCCCTCCCTGCCAAACCTGACACACCCCCTCCCATTGTCTCCTTGCTAATTTACTAAATAGTCCTTATCAATATTTGCAATGACTCTTTTCTTTTTTAAATTTTTGAAAAGTTACAATATTATACACATTACAAAATTATTTATTTATATATATTAATTTAAAAATAATTATATACAAGTTATAACTCCAATTGTCATTTTATTAATTATTTTTTATTTTTTTTTTATTTTGTTAATAAATATTACATATTTTTTATCTATTCATTTATTTTTTTGATTCATTTTAATTTAATTAATACTACTTATGTATAAAAAAATATAATTTAAGCAATATAATTTTTTTTTATTTTTTTCGAAATTAAAAAAAAAGAAAGGATCGTCCCCCTTGGCTTGGACTATCATATCGTCCAAAGGGGACGATTGTTCCCTTTTAAGGGGAACCGTCCCCCTTTCTTAATTTTTTTATTATTTTATATTATTTTTTTAATTCGGAAAAAAAAAGGTTTCATTACTGTAGGACACAGAAACTGGGCGACGAATGCTGTTCTAGGATCACGACCTAGTTGAGAGTACGAAGTAGCCCGCGGGGGACTAAACCGGAGAATAATGGAGTCGCCACCCGATGTGAACTGGGAAAATAGTGTAAGGCCGCACTCACCCCTCGCAAGGGAAGACCTCAAACCGTTGGGTTCAGAATGGTCCCTTACTTAAGTCACTTGTAACGATATGATTTGTGCAATAAACTAACCGAATCTACGCAACATATATGCTTTAGAATAATTTAGATCTAATTCACATTCATCAAAGTAACTCATACGTCTAAGTTCGCATGCTTTGAAAATAAGTTAACGGCAAGCATATAACTTCATAAGCACATGACATTTGTGAATACATAAACGTAAGTAAACAATAGCGGTACTAGCATGCGATATCAGAAAATCAAAATGACGGCAAACATATAATTTCACCAACGTGTTATATTGATAGATATGGAAGCGCAAACAAACAATATTTATACAAGCATGCATATTAAAGAGAGGCAATTAAGTGCATAATGTAAAGAGATAACTAAAGAGGCAATTCAAATGCATAATGTAAAGAGATAACTAAAGAGGCAATTCAAATGCATAATGTAAAGAGATAACTAAAGAGTCAATTCAAATGCATAATGTAAAGAGATAACTAAAGAAGCAATTAGGAGTATGGAATAAACGTGCAATGATGTGATACAGAAAAAACAAATAACGAAATGATAAAAGGCGCAGCAAAACGTCGTGGCAAAGTTGGCCCTTAGGATTTTGATTCCTCAAAATGGAGGACCTTTAATCCAACATAGTAAGCCCATGCGCATTACGTTATGATGCATGATTAAACAATGAGATGGCATACAAAAAGCAAATGACATAATGATAAAAATGCGCGATGAAGTATCGTGGCAAATGTAGCATTTTAGGCTTTTTCTTTCCCCCAAATGGAGAACCTTTAGACCAACATAATAAACCATGCGCAATGACATCACAGTGCATAAAATAAAGACAATAAAAATATAGGACTTCGTATGCTCGATTGAACATATCTCGCATTCAATCAAACATACTTCGTCCGGCGCAGCAAAACATCGTGGCAAAGGTAGCCCTTAGGCGTTTTATCCCTCAAAATGGAGGACCTTTAATCCAACTTGATTTTCCCATGCGCACTATATCATTATCACATAAATAAACAACATACACAAGGTAAATGGTGGAATAATAAAAAAGCGCGGCGAAGTATCGTGGCAAAGGTAGCCTTTTAGGCTTTTTCTTTCCCCCAAATGGAGAACCTTTAGACCAACATAATAAGCCCATGCGCAATGACATCACAATGCATAAAATAAAGATAATAAAAATATAGGACTTCGTATGATCGATTGAACATATCTCGCTGTAGGCACTGTATTTTTGCATAAAGTCCCTATGATGAGTCTCATTTGGAGGCACTACCTTTTAAGTCATGGAAGTCGCGGGAAATGGTACTGTAGGCACTGCATTTTTGCATAAAATTCCCTATGATGAGTCTCAATTGGAGGCACTACCTTTTAAGTCACGGAAGTCGCGGGAAACGGTTGTCGGAAGGGAAAAAGTCAAGAATTGACATTTTTTTGACTTAATTAGTCTCGGGTTCGCTAGTTGGAGTTCTATTTTAAAATTTAACCTTGGCCCAAAAAAACCCGCAAACCACTTGGCCTTGACCTAAAACCCCCGCAAGCCCACACACCACTAATCCCACCACCAGAACCAAGCCCACACGCCCAAAGCCCAATTATATCTCATCCAAATTAATAAAACACATATTTAACACATGGGAAAGTAAAACAAATCAAATAAAATCTAAAAAATCACATACCAAATTAAAACAAATCAAATAAAAATCAATAAACCTATTCCTAATTTAAACAAATCTTGTCCCCAATTAAATATATGATTTCATTGTGTGACACTAATTAAAAGGCATCTCTTTAATACACAAATCTTATTCATTTTCAAACAAGATTAACCCTAGCAATTGTCTATAAAAGAAACACAAATCCAACACTCACACCCCCTAGCATTCACGCATAACTCACAAAAAATATCAAAGAGAGTCCACGCCCAATACAAGCAAGAAGCAACAAGAAATAATTCTCTTCCCCTCATCCCTCCATTGCCGAAAACACTAAACCAAAACAGCCCCTCACATCACCAAAAATAGTCCCTAAAACTGCACCACCACCTCACCGAAAATAGCCCCTTACATCACCAAAAATCACCCCTAAAACTGCACTAACACCACCGAAAATCACCATCAAACAGCAGCTCAAAAAACCGTGAAAACAGTGATAAAAAGCAGCCCCTAAACCGCAAAACAGCAGCCCCTAAATTGTAAAATAGCAACCCCCTAACCCGCAAAAATAGTAGTCCCTAACCGAAAAATAGCAGCCCCCTGACCCGTAAAAATAGCAGCCCCTAAACCGCAAAACAGCAGCCCCTTTTACCGCAAAACAGTAGCCAAAAACCCGCAAAAATAACAGCCCCTAAACCGCAAAACAGTAGCCCCTTTTACCACCAAACAACAGCTCTTTTATCGCAAAAACAGTAGCCTTTTACCACAAAATAGTGACTAAAAAACAGTAGCAGAACAGCAGCGAAACAAAGTCAAAATAGTGGCCCGAACAGCGAAACAGTGAGAAAAGACGTGAACCAGTGAACCAGAAAAAGTTGCGGAGCTTTAGCCCTTTCGATCACCATGTAACGCGAGTCCAAAAGTCGACATAAAAGGTTAGACCTGATGGCACTTTTCTCATTTATTTTTATCTATGTTTTAATTGTTTACCGAATTTTATTTGCATGAGTATTGGGTGAATAATGTGTGTTGTGGCCCTTGAATGAATGAAAAATATGTCGTCTCATATGGTATATAGGATGGAAACCCAGACATAAATTATGTAGCCGAATCCGAATGGACGGTAGTGCGGTCTGTACTTAGGCAACAACTCCACGTACCACTTGAGTAAACGGCACATATTTTATTTTATGTTATCTTGATTCATTTATTATCCGCTATTTAATTTCTGCATGTTATTTGTTTGTGTAATGATGTGATAAAGCGCATGGGCTTAGAAAGTTGGATTAAAGGTCCTCCATGTCGAGGGATTAAAAGCCTAAGGGCTACCTTTGCCACGATGCTTTACCGCATCGGATGATGTATATTTGATTGAATGTAAGATGTGTTCGGGTATACGAAGTCCGATATTGTTGTCTTTACTTTTATATGCATTGTAATACGCATGTGCTAACTAGGGTGGATTAAAGGTCCTCTATTCGAGGGAAATGCCTAAAGGCTACCTTTACCACGATGTTTTGCCGCGCCTTTTGTTATGTCATTTACCCCTTTTGCACATCATTGCTTTATTTACACATGCATTGCATTCTAATGCGCATGGGCTAACTAGGGTGGATTAAAGGTCCTCTATTCGAGGGAAATGCCTAAAGGCTACCTTTACCATGATGTTTTGTGTCGTGCCTCTTATTATGTCATTTAACTCTTTGCACATCATTACTTTATTTATGCATGCATTGCATTCTAATGCGCATGGGCTAACTAGGGTGGATTAAAGGTCCTCTATTCGAGGGAAATTCCTAAAGGCTACCTTTACCACGATGTTTTTTCCGCGCCTCTTATTATGTCATTTACCCTTTCGTATCATTTTTTTTACTTACGCATGCATTACGAAGTTCCATATAGTTATCTTTACTTTTTATATGCATTATGTTATTGTGCACATGGGCTTAGTAAGTTGGATTAAAGGTCCACCATGTCGAGGGATTAAAAGCCTAAGGGCTACCTTTGCCACGACGCTTTGCCGCGCCGGATGATGTATATTTGATTGAATGTAAGATGTGTTCAATTAGGTATACAAAGTCTGATATTGTTGTCTTTACCTTTATATGCATTATGTTATTGTGCGCATAGGCTTAGTAAGTTGTATTAAGGGTCCTCCATGTCGAGGGATTGAAAGCCTAAGGGCTACCTTTACCACGACACTTCGTCGCGCTCTTTTATTATCCCGCCATTTATTATGTGTATGATATTTATTTATCTATTGATAATATATTGCGCATGGGCTTATTGTGTTGGTCTAAAGGTCCTCCATTTGGAGGAGGGAAAAGTCCAAAAGGCTACCTTTACCATGATATTTTCCGCGCCCTCATTCCATTGATTGCATCATCTTCCTTTGTCTTAGCTTGATCTATTATCACTTGTGTATCCATATTATGATAGCATTCAGGCATTATTTCTCGTGGTATATCAGATGGAAACCCAGATATAAATTCTATAGCCGATTCCGAATGGACGGTAATGCGGTCTGTACTTGGGATACAATTCCACGTACCACTTGGAAAAATGCCCACGTATGTGTTTGTGTCAATCTTAGACATCATTTTCTGTATCACATCATTACACATTTATTCTGTATTCATAATTACTTCTTTAGTTATTTATTTTCATTATGCGCTTAATTGCCCTTCCTTAATATGCATGCTTATATAAATGTTATTTGTTTGCGCTTCTGTATCTATCAATGGGAAATTATATGCTTGCCGTCATTTTGATTTTTTGATATCGCATGCTAGTACCGCTATGGTTTATTTGTGTTTCTGTATTCATGAATATTACGTGCTTATGAAGTTATATGTTTGTCGTTATTCCGATTTAATTTTAAGCATGCAAACTCAGATATAGGATATATGCAAAATTAGACATGAGCTTCATTTTTTATGCATGTGAACTTAGAAATAGAATCCTTTGTAGCATATATGTTGAGTATATTCGGTTAATTTATTGCACAAGTCATATCATTACAAGTGGCATAAGTAAGAGACCATTTCGAACCCAACGGTTTGAGGTCTTCCCTTGAGAGGGGTGAGTGCGGCCTTAAATCATATTTTCCCGGTTCACACCGGGTGGCGACTCCATGTTATTTATCCAGTTTAGTTCCCCCGCGGGCTATTCTGTACTCCCAACCAGGCCGCGAGCCCGGAACAGCGTCGTCCACGTCTGTGTCCTACACTCGCATTCAATCAAACACACTTCGTCCGGCGCGGAAAAATGTCGTGGCAAAGGTAGCCCGTAGGCTTTTTATCCCTCAAAATGGAGGACCTTTAATCCAACTTGATTTGCCCATGCGCACTATCTCATCAATACATCAAACAAATAACATACATAAAGTAAATAGCGAAATAAATAAAAAATGCGAATAACAAACGAACAAGATAAAATAAAACAAAATATGTGTCATTTGCTCAAGTGGTACGTGGAGTTGTTGCCCAAGTACAGATCGCACTACCGTCTATTCGAATTCGGCTATGAAATTTACGTCTGGGTTTCCATCCTATATACCACAAGAGATAACACATTTTCCATTCATTCAAGGGCCACAAAACACATTAATCAACGACTCTCATGCAAATAAAATTTAATAAACAATTAAAATATGAATAAAAAATAAATAAGAAAGGTGCCCTCAGGTCTAACCTTTTATGTTCACTCTCGGAAGTGCGTTACAAGGCCGTCGGAAGGGCTAACACTCCATAACCTATTTGGTTCACTGGTCACGTCTTTCCTCGGTGTTTTCACTGCTCGGGCTACTATTTTCACTCCGTTTCACTACTGTTTTCGCTATATTTTTTGGTCACTATTTTTTGATGTATTCATGGACTATTTTTACGATTTTAAGGGGGTTGGGGCTGCTGTTTTGTACGGTTGTTTAAGGGTTTTAAAGTGCAGTTTTTTGTTCACTGTTTTAGGTGATGTTGGCTACTGTTTTGGGGTATTTGGGCTGCTATTTGGGGTGATTTAGGCATGCAGTGCAGGGGGTTTCCACGGAAGTTTTTGGGGCTGGACAGAGCGTACAGTGTATGGGCTGTTTCAGGGGAAAATTCCAGTGGTTATAGGGTGTGGTTTAGGGCAGTTCTTGGTGTGGTTTATGCGTGCAGTTTTGATGGCGTTAGGGGACTATTTTGGGCGTGATTATAAGGGGATTTTCTGGGCAGTTTCTGCGTGCAGTGAGGAGTAGTTTTGAGGGTGAATATTACGTCAAGACTAGGGGTTTTGGTGGTGATGTGGTGCGGTAATGGAGGATGTTTAGGGGGATATGTATTCGGTTCTTGTAAAGAGAGGCGAAGAAGAGAAATTATTTGCTTGTTGCTTGTGTTATGCGTGAATGCTCTCTGTTTTAGGGATGTGATTTTCGACTATTGAGAGTGAGGGAGGAGAAAAGAATTCTTTGTTGCTTATGGCTTGCGGTTGGGCGTGAATGGTAGGGGGTGCAAGGGTTGGATTTGTGTTTCTTTTATAGGCAAAGGCTAGGGTGAATCCATGTTTGAAAAGGAATAAGATTTGTGTAATAAGGAGATACCATTTAATTAGTGTCACACAAGGAAATCATATATTTAATTAGAGACAAGATTTGGCTAGATTAGGAATATCATATATTTGATTTATTTTAATTAGGCATGAGATTTGTTTTATTAAGGTAGTTAATTTGTTAATTAGGTAGGAGATTATTTAGATTTTATTTGATTTATTTTAATTTTCCATGTGTTAAATATGGGTTTTATTATTTTTGGATATGTTTTATGGGCTTGGGCATGCTTAGGCTTTCTTGGGCGTATGGTTGGCTTTTGGTGGTGGGCTTTGTGTGTGTGGGCTAGGTGTGTGGTCGGAGGCTCTTCATGCCTCACATTCTCAAGGCTTGCGGGGGGTTTTGGGCCAAGGTTAAGTGGTTTGCGGGGTTTTTAGGCTAAAGTTAAGTGGTTTGCGGGGGTTTTAGGCTAAAAGTGCTTTAAAACGGAGGCCCAACAAGTGAGCCCGAAGCTAAACAAGCGAATAAAATCTATCAAAATACCGATTCCCTTCCGACGTCCGTTTCCCGTGACTTCCTCGACTTAAAAGGTAGTGTCTTCAAATGAGACTCATCATAGGGACTTATATGCAAAAATACAGTGCCTACAGTCGCCCACACTTTGATGGGACTTGTGCAGTGTGTGACAATGATAATCCTATCAAAGTTATACAATGCATTTTTACTTACCTGGCTCGCCAGCTGCCACCTGACTTGCCTGCCATTTTTACTGAGTTGATGATGGAGTGGACCTCGATCCTGGGGCGCATCCTAATAACTATAACCGATAACGGGGGCCTCGACCCTGGGACGCATCCCAATACCACTGACAATGTGGGTCACGACCCTAGGACGCATCCCCAAAACTAATAATGTAGGGGGCCAACGACCCTAGGACGCATCCCGATAACTGCAACCGACAACGGGGGACTCGACCTTGGGATACATCCCAATACCGCTGACACTGTAGGTCACGACCCTAGGACGCATCCCCAAAACTGCTGATGATGATATGGGTCACGACCCTGGGACGCATCCTCAAAACTGCTGATGATGATATGGGTCCACGACCCTAGGACGCATACTCAAACTGCTGATGATGATATGGGTCACGACCCTGGGACGCATCCCCAAAACTGCTGATGATAATATGGGTCATGACCCTGGGACACATCCTTAAACTGCTGATGATGATATGGGTCATGACCCTGGGACGCATCCCAAAAACTGCTGATGATAATATGGGTCACGACCCTAGGACGCATCCTCAAAACTGCTGGTGATGATGCGTGCCTCACCCCCTGAGTGCCACACCCGGCAAAGCTGATATTGATGCTAGCGTGGGCCTCGCACCAGAGTATCTTACCTTGCAAAACGGATACTGATGCTGATGGTTCATTTCAACATATTGTACTGTCTCTCATGAGATAATCCTGATAGTCAAACATATTTTCATCCTCAATGAATGCTTCACGTCGAAATCAAAGAACCTTCAAAGTACTTAATATGCTCAGGCCCGGCCGTCTGAATGAGTGATATGAACTAGACTCCTAGTGTGTTTGTGCCGAGGATCTTTCACAGCTTCATCTTTAAATAAGCCGACTCGATGATTTTGTCTCGGAGAATCGGACCGGTAAGTCTAACCAACCTAGATGTCTTGATCACACTCTGTGATTACTTCGTCATACTCAACATGATATGGTCTTTTTTTTTTCTTCTCTATTTCTTTTCATTCTTTTCGTTCTTTTTTTTTTCCTTTTTCTTTCTTCTTTGACACACCTACCATTTAAGGTAGTATTTCTCCTCATGGTGGTCCTAATACTCGCCCATGGGTAGCTTCATGCTTATCGGTTATAGGCGGTCTATTTTTTCTTTTCTTTTCACATACTTTCTTTGTTTCCAACAATATCATATATCGTAGCAGAAGTAAACCAGGGTGGACATCCAGGCGAACGGTCATTCACCGATCCGTCATCTCTTCAACTAGTCGTCTTACCAATTACTCAGGCTTCTACTGTTAAGATCTTATAATCAAGTGCTCATGAGTCTAGCCGAGATCCAATCCATCCAGAATACCGGAAGAGAGCACGTCTCGCACTTATCATTTCTAAGGCTTCTCCCTACAGCAAACAATGTCATCACCGGACATATGTCTAACTATCAAAGATTTCTCTCTCTCTTTTTTCTCTCTCTCCCTTTTTTTTCCACTCATTCCACAGAATTCTTCATTTTAACTGCTGATAATGTGGGCTTCGCCCCTTGAGATCCATACCCGGAACTTATACTGACATGGGCCTCAACCTAAGGATTCTTACCCAAATCTAACACTGTACTTATTGTTATTTCTGATTGGCTTGTCTCTGCCGCTTTCTCTGTTTCTTCTTCGAAACCTGTGAATACAAAAAAAAAACACAAAAGAATGCAAAGTACGTTACGGGTATGCATGCATGCATGAGTGAATTTTCTATCCCGTCGGGTTAGGTCTTCTGCCAATTCCTCTGGTGACTACTCGGTCTTCTCTTCCTCAGGAAAAGTACTGCTTCAATCTGTCCACATTGATCGGCTCGGTGAACTCATTCCCTTCCAAGTCTGATAGTTTCACTGCTCCATTTCCCATTACCTTCTGCACTATGTAGGGTCCTTCCCAGTTGGGTCTAAATTTTCCTATTGGGTCTGTCATCGACGACCTTGACTGCTTAAGTACCAAATCACCCTTTCTGATCATAGTGGGATGCACCCTCTTATTGAATGCTCGGGCTAGTATCTTCTGATATATCTATATGTGATGTAAAGACTTCATCATTTTCTCATCCAGCAATGCTAATTGCTCGAATCTCTGCGAAGCCCATTCTTGTTTAGGCAACTCTGCTTCTGCTAATACTCTCATGGACTGTATCTCAACTTCCACTAGCAGTACTGCTTCCATTCCGTAGACCAAAGAGTAAGGTGTGGCTCCTGTTGCTGTTCTCACTGATGTTCTGTACCCCCACAAGGCGTACGGTAGCTTATCGGCCCAATCCCTGCAGTTCTCTGTCATCTTGGCCAATATCGTCTTTATTGTCTTATTGGCCGCCTCAACTGCCCCATTTGCTTGCGGTCTGTAAGGTGATGACTTGTGATGCCCTATTCCGTACTTTTATAGCATTGCCTTCGTTTCTCCCTGGAACTGAACTCCGTTGTCTGTAACAATATGATGCGGCATACCATATCGACATATGAGATTCCGAGTTATGAACTTTGCCATCTGTTTCGCTGTAACATTGCGAAATGACTCGGCTTCTACCCACTTTGAAAAGTAGTCCACTGCCACTACTAAAACAATGCTCATTCGATGCATTCGGTCGAATCTCCCCGATCATATCAATTCCCCATGCTGAAAAAGGCCATGGCTCTGATAGCTCGTGCAACTCTGTATGCGGCAAATGATTCAGATTACCGTGTGCTTGACAATCATGACAGTGCTTTACCATCTTCGCGCAGTCTGTCTCCATGGTCGACCAGTAAAACCCTTGTCTCACTATCTTACGGGACAAATTCAACCCATTCATATGCGGTCCACGTAAACCGGCATGTACTTCTTCCATTATCTTCTGAGCCTCTTCTTTTTTCAAACACTTCAGCTGAATACCATTTGCCTGCCTCTTGTACAGTTCCCCTCTCAAGACCATATACTGAGAAGGTAACTTCTGAATGGCTATTCTGTCTTTTCTACTTGCTTCCTTTGGGAGTTCCCTGTGTTCTAAATACCTATGAATGTCATGATACCAAGGTTTACCATCGTCGATCTCTACTTCCAAAACTCTTTCTATCTTATAAACGGGTCTGCTTGCTGTTGTCAGTACCAATGGTCTCATCACTAACTTCTCTGGATTTTCCAAGTCGCTGTAAGTGTAGCTAATGCGTCTGCCATCTGTTTCTCTTCTCGCGGCAAGTGCTGAAACTTACAATCGGGGATAGCTTATGCCAACTTCCTGAGGTGAAAAAGATAAGGTCTCAACCATTCTTCCTTCAATTCCCACTCTTCCTACATCTGTCGGATTACTAACATCGAATCTCCATAGACTTCCACGCTATCAGCCTTCAAGGCTATCAGTGCAGTCAACCCAAAAGCACATGCTTCATACTCGGCCATGTTATTGGTTACTCCGAACGTCAATCTCTTGGCCATATGGAAGGTCTCTCCTTCGGGGGTCACTATCACAATCCCAATTCCAGCTCCATCGAAGTACATCTTCCATCCCTGAACTGCTATAGCTTGGATTTCTTCATCTGGGAATTCAAACTTATACTGATCCCATTCGATTGGTTGCAATGCTAGGAACTCTGTTACTGCTCGCCCTTTGATTACCTTGGAAGTGCGGTACTCAATGTCAAACTCTGTCAGTAATACTAGCCATCTACCTAGCTTCCCCACTAGCGAAGGCACTGAATGAAGATATTTCAAGGGATTTTCCTTTGCCACTACCTGGATCTTGTAAGACTGGAAGTAATGCCGTAATTTTCAGGATGTCCATACCACCGCTAGACAGATCTTCTCTACCTCTTGATAGCGAGCCTCATACGGGAGCATTTTCTTGCTGAGATAGTAGACTGCGTGCTCTACCCCTGCCTCATCTGCTTGTACCATCATTGCCCCCAGTGCCTCTGATTCTATTGCCAAATATAGTACCAAGGGTTTGCCTGGTCTTGGAGGTTTCAATACATGAGGTTTTACCAAGTACTCTCTGATATTGTTGAAGGCTGCTTGACACTGCTCATTCCATTTCACTGGCTGGTCCTTTCTCAACAGTTTGAAGATAGGCTCACACACTGATGTCAACTTGGCAATGAACCGACTGATATACTGAATTTTCCCGAGGAATGCTTTGACTTCTTTCTCTGTTTTTGGTGCTGGCATCTCAGTAATTGCTTTGATCTTCTCAGAGTCTACCTCTATTCCTCCCATCCCTACTGTATGTCCCAGCAATTTTCCTGATGTTACCCCAAACACACATTTCTTGGGATTCAGCCGCAAGTTGTACTTGTTAACTCTCTGAAGGAATTTCTCCAGTGCTTCTGTATGCCTGATTCTTGTCTCTGATTTCACCATCATGTCATCCACATACACTTCAATCTATTTATGCATCAAGTCATGAAACAACGTAGTGGCCATCCGAGGATAAGTAGCTCCTGTATTTTTAAGCCCAAATGGCATCACCTTGTAGCAATAAGTACCACATTCTGTAACAAATGCAGTTTTATGATTGTCTTATTCAGTCATGAGAACCTGATTGTATCCTGAAAACCCGTCTACAAATGAATATATGGCAGATAAGGCCGCACTGTCAACTAGCACATCTATATGAGGTAGCGGGAAATCATCTTTCGGGCAAGCCTTATTAAGATCTCTGTAATCCACACACATTCTGACCTTCTCGTCTTTCTTCGGCACCGGCACAATATTTGCCAACCACTCAGGATACTTTACTACTTCCAGAAACCCCACATCTATTTGCTTCTTAACTTCCTCTCTGACTTTCTCGGCCTACTCAGGTCTCATCCGTCAGAGTTTCTATTTCACTGGCCTCATATTAGGATAAGTTGGTATTGTATTCTGGGCGATGCTTCTGTCTACCCCAGGCATGTCCTCATAAGACCAAGTAAACACTTTGGCATATCTGACTAATACTTCTTCCAATTTCTCCCGCTCCTCGGCGGTAACCTCACTTGCAATTAGAATTTCCTTGGGGTTCTTAGGTGTACCAAGGTTAAATGCATTCGTTTTGGTTGAGCTGATATCAAATATACTTAAGTCGTGCAAATTGAAAGGAAGAGACTCAGACAAGTAAGCAAAAAGATTTTCTATATTACTAGCAAATGCGGTAGTACACTCAAATAAATCAGGAAGATAAATATCTTCATCATCCATGGACACTTCATCCTCTGCAACCGAGCTCTTCTCAGCCTCCTTATTCTCCTCAAGAGTCAGGCTCTCTAATTTCATCAGCTCTTCTTCCCACTTATTTTCTTCCTTCTCAACTTCTTCCGTCAGCGGCTTCTTATCCAACACATCTTGGAAGATCTCAAATCCAGGTACCACAACCTCGTTGACCTCTACCGGATCAGGCTCTCCTTGATACCCTGAAGCCTTTACAAAACAATCCATCAGCTTCAGCTCTTTCTTTTAACCTTCGGCTTTTCCTCGTCAGATTTGTATCCCAAACCCCTCTGAGTAGTCTACCCTCTAAAATCTGGCAATTTCGAACCTTCACCCGGCTCGAACTTCATTTTTTCCATGATCCTAGCCACCTTAAGATCCACCCATTCCTCAAAGTTTGCCGACACTTAGAACCTGTGAAAGGTTGTATTTCCAAAGCGGCCACATCATTGTCCACCTCAGCTCGGATGGTGACAATCTATCCTCCATACGGGAACTTAATCATCTGATGCAGAGTGGAGGGCACGCCCCAAGCTTGTGAAACCACGGCCTTCCCAATAACAAAGTAAAAGTGGCCGGGATGTCCAACATTGTGAACTCAACTTCATCCTCAAAAGGGCCCACTTTGACCATTGCAAAAAAGTGCCCTTAACTCCCCTCTTGCTATCATTATAAGCCTTAATAGTCATACTGGAGGGATCCAAATCTGTAGCCTTCATACCCAGCTTTGCCAAAATCTTCAACGGGCACACATTAATGGATGAGCCATCGTCTACCATCACACAAGATGTCTTCTTACCCCTCACTTCAACTTTGATGAATAACGGTCTGTTATGGTTCATTCCCTCGGTTGGGAGTTCCTCCTCAGAAAAGTTTATCTGTACAGCTTCCTTTTGGACTGTTCCAACAAACATGGCGGGGTTGGCATCCTACGGCACTACTATCTTGCTCAATGCCTCAACCATAGCCCGCCTGTGCTCCTGAGATGAACACAACAATTCTCAGATGCTGACCTGTGCCCGTTTCTTTTTCAAATGTCGCAGCACTATATTTCCCTCAGCATTATCCATATTCTCTGGCACTTCTCTGCCCTCTGTCAACACTTCTTTACCCTTCTCAGCCGAATCACTGTAGAAACGCCCGCTGCGTGTCATTCTTCTCACTGCCTCTTCATCACTACTGGAGAAGTCTTCCTAGAAATTCCTCCCCCGTTCTGTTTCATCTTCGCTGTTGCTATCCCAAATTCCCAGGCAAAAGGCTTGGTGGTCAAAGGATTTGAGGACAAGGCTTTCGGGTAGGCCAGAGTTTATCATATAGTTATGTGGTGGGACAGAGTTGTAATTTGGTAGGGGGTTTCGGTGGGTGTTAGGTTGCTCTTTTTTGGGATCAGGTATTTTTTGGGAGTCTATGAGGTCCTGGATTTCATGGCGGAGGCGGGCGCAATTGTCAGTGTCATGGCCTTTTTGTTGGTGAAAGTGGCAGTATTAGTTTAGGTTAAGATGTGGTGGTGGAGGGTGTGGAAGTGGTTTGGTCTCTAAGTGTTTCAGAAGTCATTGTCTCTTTAATTTCTTTAGCACCTTAGACAAAGGTCTCCCTAAGTTGGAAAATCGTCGGTTTCAGATAGCAGCAACCTCAGCAGAAACAGGCTTAGAGTCTGATGTCCCCCCAATGGGCCTTCTGTTCAGGCCATAGAACTTCCTATTCTCCGCTTCTTCTTCCTCAATATCCATGATAGTCTCCCTCAACTGTCGAAAATCAGTAATCATGGAGGTCATCCTCCTCAACTTGCCATAGATGGAGGGCTTGGTGCCCTTGATAATCATCTGTATTTGGTCCTTCTCCGAAGGATGAGTTTGCATCTTCAAAATTTGGCTCCTCCAGCGGTTTACATACTCCTTGAAGCTCTCTTACGGCTTCTGCTTAGTGTTCTCCAAATCACGGAGTGACAAATCAATCTCCAGGTCCGTAACATATTGCTTCAGAAAAGCTTCCGCCAGTTCTCTCCAATCTTCCTTAACACCTTTCTGTTAAGGCTGTGATACCACACTACTGGCGCCCCCTCAAGTGACATCCCAAACATTTTCTGAACTTGGCGTTGTGACAAGCCCACTGAACTCATAACTGAAATATATTGCCGAAGATGGACCCTCGGGTCCCCATTTCCATTAAACTTGGCCAAGTCGGGAATCTTGAACTGAGCCGGCAACTGTTCTTCAAAGGTCATTGCCTCATAATCTAGCAAGTCTTCATGCTTACCCCTCATTTTGCGAGTAATCGATTCTACCTGATCCCGTAGCTTCTGTAATTCTGTCTGAGACCCAATCATTCTTCCTGCCGCATATTCAGCCATGTCATTATCAAAAGTGGGGATGTCATCCCCCAACCTGTTCGGAGGCTCCTCACGCCTCACATTCTCAGAGTTTCCACCAGCACGGGGCACAACCATATTTGCCACAGCAGTAGTCAAAGCTTGTAAATGTTCAGTAATCTTGGTGAGAATGTTTTCTAACTAATCCATACGGGATACCTCATTCTCTGATTCGCTCATGTTTGCTATCGGCCTTTTAGTGAGTCTTCCATCTTCCCTAACCCAACGAGAATCTATGATGTTTTTTAAAATTCTCAGTCAGCATGTATGCGTGCAATGCATGTAATGTATAAGCCCATAAAAAATTTAAACTAGTTGGCCCATTATCATTTTAAAGTGTTCAACCACGCCATTGCGCGGTGCAAAATTATCCCAGTTGAAAAGGCCCAACAGGTTTACACTTTACAACAACGTGGCTAAACAACTCCAAATGATGAAATGCCCACACATAAAATGGCCCATCGGCATTTCAGAAGCTTTTGGCCCAATTGTCAAAGGACACGAACTCGTCCCAGTTTAAATGGCCCAACGAGTTTATATCTCTTGACAAAAAATCCAACTGGATCCAAATGGCGACGACCCAAAACATAAGCATAAAGAAATAATTTCTACAGAATGGCCCATCGGTATTTCAGAAGCTTTTGGCGCAATTGTCATAAGAAATGAACTCGTCCCAGTTTAAATGGCCCAACAAGTTCGCATTTCTGACAAGAAGTCCAACTGAATCCAAATGACAATGGTCCCAAACATAAGCATAGAACACATAATTTCTACTAGTTTTACGACTAGGGCTCACATGTAGGTTTACAGGATTGCAGACAAATGCTCTCGCTGACGAAGGATTGCCCACAATTAGGACTCCCCACTCAAGGGTTCAAGCAACCAAATGAGCGCACCTTTTTTATACCTTAAGGTACGTGCCAACGAGTTATGGTGTGTGACTAACTGTCAAATGGATTTCCCATTGTAGATTCCCCAGAGAGAGGGTGGAGCGAACTCTCTTAAATACCCAAGTCTCTTAGGCTCTTATCGCCTTGGTGACAGGAATAAACAACAAGTCCTCCAAATTAGTCTGTCACAATGAGCTACGGTTAATGATTGTCTAGGTGCCCCCACAGCTTTTCCTTATAGAAAGGTAGTGAATGAAGGAGGACACCAAACCATCACCTAGCCTTAATAATGCCTTTGATTAAACCCCATCAACCCACAATAGACACGGTTAATTAAAGCAAAAATCATAAGCATCACAAGACATGATTTCGGGGCCGATTCTCTATCCCCAATGGAGTCGCCAGACTGTAGGAAACAGAAACTGGGTGACACATGTTGTTCTAGGCTCGCGGCCTAGTTGGGAGTACGGAGTAGCCCGCGGGGGACTAAACCGGAGAATAATGGAGTCGCCACCGGTGTGAATCGAGAAAATAGTTTAAGGCCGCACTCATCCCTCTCAAGGGATGACCTCAAACCATTGGGTTCAGAATGGTCCTTTACTTATGTCACTTGTAACGATATGATTTGTGCAATAAACTAACCGAATCTACGCAACATATATGCTTTAGAATAATTTAGATCTAATTCACATTCATCAAAGTAACTCCTACGTCTAAGTTCGCATGCTTTGAAAATAAGTCATTATAACGGCAAGCATATAACTTCATAAGCACATGACATTTGTGAATACAGAAACGTAAGTAAACAATAGCGGTACTAGCATGCGTTATCAGAAAATCAAAAGGACGACAAACATATAATTTCACCAACGCGTTATATTGATAGATATGGAAGCGCAAACAAATAGTATTTATACAAGCATGCATATTAAAGAGAGGCAATTAAGTGCATAATGTAAAGAGATAACTAAAGAGGCAATTCAAATGCATAATGTAAAGAGATAACTAAAGAGGCAATTCAAATGCATAATGTAAAGAGATAACTAAAGAGGAAATTAGGAGTACGGAATAAACGTGCAATGATGTGATACAGAAAAAAACAAATAACGAAATGATAAAAGGCGTGGCAAAACGTCGTGGCAAATGTGGCCCTTAGGCTTTTGATTCCTCAAAATGGAGGACATTTAATCCAATATAGTAAGACCATGCGCATTACGTTATGATGCATGATTAAACAATGAGATAGCATACAAAAAGCAATTGATGGAATGATAAAAATGCACGGCGAAGTATCGTGGCAAAGGTAGCCTTTTAGGCTTTTTCTTTCCCCCAAATGGAGAACCTTTAGACCAACGTAATAAGCCCATGCGCAATGACATCACTGTGCATAAAATAAAGACAATAAAAATATAGGACTTCGTATGCTCGATTGAACATATCTCGCATTCAATCAAACATACTTCGTCCGATGCGGCAAAACATCGTGGCAAAGGTAGCCCTTAGGCTTTTTATCCCTCAAAATGGAGGACCTTTAATCCAACTTGATTTGCCCATGCGCACTATATCATCATCACATAAATAAACAAC
Source organism: Zanthoxylum bungeanum (assembly GCA_019454045.1). Taxonomy (NCBI): domain Eukaryota; kingdom Viridiplantae; phylum Streptophyta; class Magnoliopsida; order Sapindales; family Rutaceae; genus Zanthoxylum; species Zanthoxylum bungeanum. The sequence continues at coordinate 133,554 of SKCR01029749.1, forward strand.
ATACACAAAGTAGATGGTGGAATAATAAAAGAGCACGACGAAGTATCGTGGCAAAGGTAGCCTTTTAGGCTTTTTCTTTCCCCCAAATGGAGAACCTTTAGACCAACGTAATAAGCCCATGTGCAATGACATCACAATGCATAAAATAAAGATAATAAAAATATAAGATTTCTTATGCTCGATTGAACAAATCTCGCATTCAATCAAATACACTTCGTCCGGCGCGGCAAAACGTCGTGGCAAAGGTAGCCTGTAGGCTTTTTATCCCTCAAAATGGAGGACCTTTAATCCAACTTGATTTGCCCATGCACACTATCTCATTAATACATCAAACAAATAACGTATATAAAGTAAATAGCGGAATAAATAAAAAATGTGAATAACAAACGAACAAGATAAAATAAAACAAAATATGTGTCGTTTGCTCAAGTGGTACGTGGAGTTGTTGCCTAAGTATAGACCGCACTACCGTCCTTTCGGATTCGGCTATGGAATTTACGTCTGGGTTTCCATCCTATATATCACAAGAGACGACACAATTTCCATTCATTCAAGGGCCACAACACACATTAATCAACGACTCTCATGCAAAGAAAATTCAATAAACAATTAAAATATGAATAAAAAATAAATAAGAAAGGTGCCCTCAGGTCTAACCTTTTATGTCCACTCTCGGAAGCGCGTTACAAGGCCGTCGAAAGGGCTAACACTCCCTAACTTTTTTGGTTCACTGGTTCACGTCTTTCCTCGGTGTTTTCACTGCTCGGGCTACTATTTTCACTCCATTTCACTACTGTTTTCACTATATTTTTTGGTCACTATTTTTTGGTGTATTAATGGACCGTTTTTACGATTTTAAGGGGGTTGGGGCTGCTGTTTTGGACGGTTGTTTAAGGGTTTTAAAGTGCAGTTTTTTGTTCATTGTTTTAGGTGATGTTGGCTACTGTTTTGGGGTATTTGGGCTGCTGTTTGGGGTGATTTAGGCGTGCAGTGCAGGGGGTTTCCACAGCAATTTTTGGGGCTGGACAGAGTGTGCAGTGTAGGGGCTGTTTCAGGGGCCAATTTCAGTGGTTATAGGTTGTGGTTTAGGGCAGTTATTGTTGTGGTTTGTGCGTGCAGTTTTGGTGGCGTTAGGGGACTGTTTTGGGCGTGAGTATAAGGGGATTTTCTGGGCAGTTTCTGCGTGCAGTGAGGATTAGTTTTGAGGGTGAATATTGCGTCAAGGCTAGGGGTTTCGGTGGTGATGTGTTGCGGTAATGGAGGATGTTTAAGGGGATATGTATTCGGTTCTTGTAAAGAGAGGAGGAGAAGAGAAATTATTTTCTTGTTGCTTGTGTTATGCGTGAATGCTCACTGTTTTAGGGATGTGATTTTCGGCTATTGAGAGTGAGGGAGGAGAAGAGAATTCTTTGTTGCTTATGGCTTGCGGTTGGGCGTGAATGGTAGGGGGTGCAAGGGTTGGATTTGTGTTTCTTTTATAGGCAAAGGTTAGGTTGAAACCATGTTTGAAAAGGAATAAGATTTGTGTAATAAGGAGATATCATTTAATTAGTGTCACACAAGGAAAACATATATTTAATTAGAGACAAGATTTGGCTAGATTAGGAATATCATATATTTGATTTATTTTAATTAGGCATGAGATTTGTTTTATTTAGGTAGTTAATTTATTAATTAGGTAGGAGATTATTTAGATTTTATTTGATTTATTTTAATTTCTCATGTGTTAAATATGTGTTTTATTATTTTTGGATATGTTTTATGGGCTTGGGCGTGCTTGGGCTTGCTTGGGCGTGTGGTTGGCTTTTGGTGGTGGGCTTGGTGTGTGTGGGCTAGATGTGTGGCTTGCGGGGGGTTTTGGGCCAATGTTAAGTGGTTTGCGGGGTTTTGGGCTAACATTAAGTGGTTTGCGGGGTTTTGGGCTAAAGGTGCTTTTAAAACGGAGGTCCAACAAGCGAGCCCGAAGCTAAACAAGCGAATAAAATCTAACAAAATACCGATTCACTTCCGACGTCTGTTTCCCGCGACTTCCTCGACTTAAAGGTAGTGTCTCCGAATGAGACTCATCATAGGGACTTATATGCAAAAATGCAGTGCCTACAATTACTTTTTTAAAATATATATATATTTTATTTAAAGTTGTGTTGATTTTGATTCTGATTCCGATTTTATATTTTCTTTATTAAAAGTTATTTGTCTTATTTAATTTCGTAAATCATTATCCATATCTACTTTTACTTTTTTTTTAAAAATATTTTATTAAAATTTCTGTTGATTCAGATTCAGATTTTATATTTTTTTATTAAAAATTATTTGTCTTATTTAATTTCGTAAATCAATATCCATATATACTTCTACTTTATTTTTTTTTAAAAAAATATGTTATTAAAAGTTGTGTTGATTCTGATTTTATATTTTCTTTATTAAAAGTTGTTTGTCTTATTTAATTTCGTAAATCAGTATCCATATCAACTTTTACTCTCTTTTTTAAAAAAAATATATTTTATTAAAAGTTGTGTTGATTTGTATTACAAATAATTACAATTATGTCACGGTAATTGGGAAATCCGAATTAGGCTTTAATCTCATCCCCTAATGAACAAAGTCGAGCCTGATGATTAGCGCAAACTTTGGTGAGCAGAGCAGACCCTGATGATCAGAGCAGACCCTCATGACAGACCCACGCAGCAGACCCTGAGAAGCAGACCCACGCAGCAGAGCAGACCCTGACAGCAGACCCTGAAGAGCGAAGGTAGACCCTGGTAAGTAGAGGCAGACCCTGGCAAGCAGAGGCAGACCCTGGCGAGCGGAGGCAAACCCTGTTGAGTAGAGGTAGACCCTGAAGAGCAGACCCTCACGAGTGGACCCTGAAATCAGCCACTGACGTTCCAATCAACAAATCGAAAATGAACTAGCTTGTGCGGACCCTGAAATCAGACCAAATCTTCAATATTCCGAGGCTTGTTGATGTGGAAACAATCTTCTTAAAATAAATTTGTCCCCTACCGATGGTGCAGTAGAACGTGAGATGATTGTTTCCCAAGATGCAACGGAAAAAGAACGAGTAAGGGCACCACCAAATTCGTATCCAACAAACCAGAAAGTGTTTGAACTCTTCCTTTACAAAAACAAAGAAAAACGAGGAAATGCCTTTGCTGTGTTGTGTGTATTCTCTGTGTTGTGCAGTTTTTTTTTAAAAACTGAAAATCACAGCCCATTTAAAGGAAATTAGCATGCCAATTAAATCTCATAAATGGGAGGCCTTTCACATGTAGTAACCACTAAGCTATATTAAATTAGTTGTTATGGAACTTCAAAATACTTGGAAAATTAAAGAGACATGTAAAAATTGGCTGGGCCGGGCCTGCATAATTTGGTCCGACATTCGTGTACGTAGGATGCGCGGGTGTACACGAGCCAAGCCTGTTCGGATTTTGATTTGCACCCCTATGCGCGCACGTAGAGAGAGCCTCTATCCTTATAACTCTTACCCATCTACATATGAGCACTCATATATAAACATAATTTTCCCTCTATAGCTTTCCCATATGGGACAAACTAACTTTTCTTTATTTTCCAACACCAATGGGTGAACTTTGAGCAACAATTTCTCATTCACCCAAGCACCATTTTAAGCATATGAATATACCATTTCAAACTTCTCACGGAGGAGTATCTGAATCATTCAATAACATCCACTAACACGAAGTGGACCATGCTTGAAATTATGCCTCAAAATGCTTACTCATAAGCATTTTCCAACAATCCCCCACATGAATGAAATTGGCGAAAAACGTCAAATAAAATTATTTTATAAAACATTTTATTTTGACCTAGAAGAGTTCAACGGTTCAACAACTGCATAGGGAAGGTTGGCCTCAGCCTTTGAACCTTCCCTTATGAAAATATATCTCATTTACTGGCTGACAGTGGACGCGATGTCATTGAACTGTACTGCCGTTCATGTAAATGGAGAACATATGTCACACAGATGTTTTACCTAACACATATGAGTTCTCATTATTATGTTCATTTTGGCCATAAACATCTTCATGGTTCTGCAAGAGTTTCTAAGAATTGTGCCGTGTATAATTCCCTTTAAGCGGCCCCACTTCTCTCTCACATAGGTGATTTCTTATTTAAGAGTATCTCGTAATACTCTGCTCGGATTCCCGACGCATAAGAATCATTAAAAGCCTTTGCTTAACCTCTATCCATATGAGCATCACTGTTTCATTTCACCATAGGAATGGACTAGAGGGTAACCCCCCCCCCCCCACAGTGAACCAATTATGTCCTTTACGAGTAGGTTGTCCCATTGAACCTAGATCTTGGGATCTCCAGTCAACAAGGTTGGGTTTTCCTTCGTAATAAACATTTATCTAATGGGCTTTAGTCTCATTCCCCTTGATGATTTCACAACTAACTCTCTGTTTAACCCTTTGGTTAGCGGATCCGCAATGTTATCCTTTGACTTTACATAGTCAATCGAAATAACTCCAGTAGAGAGTAACTGTCTAACGGTATTGTGTCTACGATGAATATGTCTAGACTTACCATCATACATATTGTTATGTGCCATTCCAATTGCAGATTGACTATCGCAATGAATGTAAATTGCTGGCACTAGCTTAGGCCAACTTGGAATATCCTCTAGAAAATTTCGAAGCCATTCTACTTCTTCAACACACTTATCTAATGCAATGAATTCTGATTCCATTGTAGATCTGGCTATCATAGTCTGTTTGGAGGATTTCCATGATATAGCTGCACCTGCTAGTGTAAACACATAGCCACTGGTAGACTTTGAGTCTTTCAAGTCAGATATCCAATTAGCATCACTGTATCATTCGACTACACCTGGATATCTATGATAGTGCAACCCATAATTACGAGTAAAACGAAGGTACCTAAGTACTCTCACTATTGCTTTCAGTGATCAACCCCTAGATTACTCGTATATCTGCTGAGCTTGTTTACTGTACAGGCTATGTCAGACCTTGTACAACTCGATAGATACATCAAACTCCCGATCACTCTAGAGTATTCTACTTGAGATATATCATCTCCCATATTCTTTGATAGGTGTAGACTCACATCTAAAGGAGTTCTAGCCACAGTAGAATCATCATTGTTGAATTTACCAAGAATTTTGTCCACATAGTGCGAATGATCAAGAATAAGTCCATGAGGACTTCTCGAGATCTTTATTCCCAGAATGACATCTGCTAGACCCATGTCTTTCATGTCAAACTTGGATTTCAGCATATTCTTGGTAGATTTCACCATTTTAACATTACTCCCGACAATCAATATGTCATCCACGTAGAGACATAAAATGACATAGCCAACTTCTGTCTCTCTGATATAAATGCATTTATCACATTCATTGATTTTGAAACCATTTGCCAGCATGGTGTCATCAAACTTTTTATGCCATTGTTTCGGAGCTTGTTTCAATCCATATAAGGATTTAACTAATTTACAGACTTTCTTTCCTTGTCCTGGAGCTATAAAGCCTTCAGGTTGTTCCATGTAGATTTCTTTATCTAAATCTCCATTCAGAAAGGATGTTTTCACATCCATCTGATGTACCTCAAGATTGCGCAAAGCTGCAATCGCTAGTATCATCCTTATGGAATTTATTCTCGTTACAGGAGAATAAGTATCAAAGTAATCAAGACATTCACGTTGTCTGTAACATTTAATTACAAGTCTTGCTTTGTACTTGTCAATTGATCCATCTGCCTTTATTTTCTTTTTGAAAATCCACTTAGACCATAAAGGTTTACATCCTGGAGGAAGATCCACTAACTCCCAGGTGTGATTTTGTAAGATGGATTCAATTTCACTATTGATGGCATCTTTCCACAAAGCACCATCAGCTGACCTTACAGCTTCGTTATAGCTTTGAGGATCATTTTCTAGCAAAAATGTCAGAAAATCTAGACCAAATGATTTTTCTATTCTAGCTCTTTTGCTACGTCTTGGTTCAAGTTCAATAACTTGTTGATCCTCTGGGGAATTTATGTGCTCTTGGTCCTGACTATCTTCAATGATAGTCTCATGTGCCCATTTATGCACATTTAAATTCGAATCAGTTTTACAAGGAAAAACATATTCGAAAAAAGATGCATTCCTCGACTCCATATCGTATTCTTGTGAATATCTGGTACATTAGACTCATGCACAAGAAATCGATAAGCATTACTATTATGTGCATATCCTATGAAAATGCAATCAACAATTTTTGGTCATATCTTCACCTTCTTAAGTGGAGGAATGACTACTTTGGCAAGACACCCCCACACTCGTAGGAATTTATAGGAAGGTACTATTCATTTCCACATTTCATAAGGAGTTTTCTCTACTTCTTTCCGGGGTACCTTATTTAAAAGGTAATTAGTTGATAAAACAACTTCTCCCCACATATTCTGAGGTAAGCCAGAGCTGATTAACATAGCGTTCATCATCTCTTTCAAGGTACGATTCTTCCGTCCTGCAATCCCATTGGATTGAGATGAATAAGGAGCTGTGGTTTGATATATGATTCCATTTTGTTCACAAAGTGATTCAAAAGGAAAAACATACTCACCACCACGATCACTTCTTAACTCCTTAATTCTTTTATTCGGTTGGTTCTCAACTTCATTCTTATGGAGAACAAATTTCTCAATAGCTTCGTCCTTATTTTTCATCAAATACACATAGAAAAATCTTGTGCAAACATCAATAAAGGTAATAAAATATTTATTACTGATGAGTGGTAAATCTATCACTATTTCCCACTCATTTAACCTAATATTTTGTATAGTTTCTTGAGTTTTATGAACGTTTTGATATGTTTTTATTTATTTTGCATATAAAAATAATATTAGGACTTAATGGAATCAACTCGGGACTAAAACGATGAAATCTGGAGGAAAAATGGTCAAAAACGAAATTTTACTATACGCGTCACGAAGTGCAGTCCTAAATTCCAGATTTGCGCAAGTTTCGTATTTTGGCCATAAATTTTTCATCCGATATCCGATTGATCTGATCCAAGTTGCAGATTAAATAGGACTCAAATATATACAACTTTAAAGATTTAAATATTTTCGAATTCGGAAGTTTGGAAGGCCGAAATTGATGAACAATCCAGTATATTTTGTGTAACTACTATAGTCATTTACAAAATATAAAATAAAATTAATAAAATAAAAAAATAAAAATTGTCAAACTTCCACCAAACATGCTTGCATGTTTGGTGCCATGTTTGATGCCATGTTTGGTGCCATGTTTGGTGCCATGTTTGATGCCATGTTTGGTGCAATGTTTGGTAGAGAAATTAGTGGAAGCCTTTAGGTTTTTCTATAAATACAAAGTCATTTCATTTGTAATTCTCATGCTTTCCTTAGATTTTTGTAAGGAATTTAAGGATTGCATCTTGTTTGTATTTATTTTCAGTATTTAATTTATGTATTTTTACTTTCAGTAATAGTAGTAGTTCTTCTTCTTCTTCTTCTTCTCTTTTCTTTTATGTTTAGTAGTTAGATTTCCGCTGGGGGAAGGGTGAAGCTTTTATTATTTTAATTTAGATTAATCTCCCTTAATTATAATATAGAAATTATAATTCAAACTAAAAAGATTACCGCCTTAATGGCTGGTTTTATTTATTTGACATAAAGTGGCACCGCCTATATGGCTGGTTTATGGACAAATAATGATACCGCCTTTATTGCTGGTCGGACTTAATTAAAATCTAATTTAATGAGGATACCGCCTTTATGACTGGTCGGTAATTTCACGGTTAATTTATGTATTATAGTAAGGGAGATATCTAAATTACAAATAGTAAAAGTGGATCCCCAACACCAGTAGTTTATTTTTATTCTAGGGAAGTGATGAAACACAATATCCACACTTAATAATGATTTTCTTTTTATGGTAGTTCTTTAGTTTGTTTATTGAGTCTTAAGGTTAATGCTTCTTGTTAACCGGCCATTAATAAGATTGATGGGGTAAACTTAAAATGAACTAGACATAGGGATTTTAGGTTTCAGCCTTAGATTCAATAGCTCACGATCTTCCTTGAGGATAGATAACCCTTTAATAGATTTCCTTACAGGATAGCAATATACCTGTCGGGCGTAGGTAGCCATAATTTGAACTTGGTCTTAATGAATCCAGGTAATGTGGTTGACATAGGAATATGGTTCAATTGGGTTATACTGGGTATTTGCGTCTGACTATCGGAAGAGGCTTTTGCATATCATCGTGTTCCAGGTTAGCAAATTAATTTATTACACATAAATAAGAGAGTCAATTCATCTTTCTATTAATATTGTGTGGAGTCACAACCCTAGATCTTTGAGTATTTTCTTTTATTTTCCTTAGTATTTTCTTTTGTGTCGGTTTTTATTTTAATTAGTAAATCCACATTCAACCAACCAAAAGCAATAAATTCCCTTCTCCCTATAATTAGATACCTGTAAATAAATAGATTCAAATTAATAACAACAGTAGGAATTAAGTCCTCGTGGGATCGATATTTTTATACTACTTGAACGATATGTGCGCTTGCGTTATACGTGTGTGTAAGCACTGGTCAATTACCACCTCTTGATTATATTGAATTAAAATCACATACATCGGTATGAATTAAATCAAGTGGTTCAGAGTTTCTTTCAATACTATGAAAAGATGATCTAGTTAGTTTTGCCTCAACACAAGTATCACACTTATGTCTGTTATCAATTTTAAAATTGGGAATGTGATTCATGTTAATTAATTTCCGCAATGAATTAAAATTAACATGTCCTAATCTACCATGCCATAGATTAGAGTACTCAACAATATAAGCAGAAGAACTAGCTTTATTGATATTCTTGGGTTTAACAACCATTACATTGAGCTCAAAAAGCCCATCAGTTACATACACTTTTTCCCACATACATTCCATTTTTAGTCAAAACTACTTTATCAGACTCGAACACCATCCGGAATCCATGCTTGTTCAGAAGCGATCCAGACACAAGATTCTTCCGTATTTCTGGTACATACAAAACATTGTTCAAAGTCAACTCTTTCCCAGAGGTCATCTTCAGAATCACATTTCCTTGACCTTCAATCTCAGATGTTGCTGAATTTCCCATGTATATTTTTTCCCCATTACCAGCAGGCTCAAATGAAGAAAACATGCTCTTGTCCGAGCAAACATGTCGAGTGGTACCAGTGTCAATCCACCACTCTCTTGGGTTAGAACCCACCAGATTCACCTCAGAAACCACAACAGAAAGGTTAATGTCTGAAACATCTTGGGTCATGTTTTCCAGCACATTAGCCTCTTGTTTCTTTTTCTTCTTCGGCAGTCTGAACTCAGAAGACTTGTGACCCATTTTCTCACAATTGAAGCATATTCCTTGAAATTTGGATTTCTTGGAAAATCCTCCTTTAAGGCCCATCTTTGACCCTTTGTTCTTGAGGTTCTTGTTCTTATGGCAATGTTCAACAACATTTACTTTAGCCTCATGAGATGTTCCTCTCTTGTCAGATACTCGGTTATCTTCCTCAATTCTGAGCTTAAGAACCAAGTCTTCAATGCTCATTTCTTTTCGCTTGTGCTTTAGATAATTCTTGAAATCTTTCCAACCAGGTGGTAGTTTCTCAATTATCGAGGCTACTTGGAAGGTTTCACTTAAAACCATCCCCTCAGCATGAATTTCTGCTAGAATAATCTGCAGTTCTTGTACTTGGCTTAACATTGTTTTGGAATCAACCATCTAAAAATCTGGGAAGCGGCCTACGATAAATTTCTTAGTACCGGCATCCTCAGTTTTATATTTTCGATCTAAAGATTCCCAAAGCTGTTTTGCTGTTTTCATTCCGGCGTTCACACTGTACAAGGAATCACTTAGCCCATTGAGCACATAATTCCTACATAGGAATTCAGAATGTTTCCAAGCATCGATCGCACTGATCACTTGGATATCAATCTCACCCTCTTTGGGTAGATGAGCATCTTCCTTTAGGAACCTCGCAAGGTTCAACGTGGTCAAGTAAAAGAACATCTTTTGTTGCCACCTTTTGAAATTCTGACCAGTGAATTTTTCAGGTTTTTCCGCAGCAGGATTGACATGGCTCATATGTCCAACAGGTTGTCTAGCCATAGAGGCAGCAATACCTTGGCCAGCCACAACGGCTGTCAAATTAAGCCCAGAGGCTGAAGCATGTTGGCTAGCCGAAGAGGCTGCCATTGCAATTTTGCCAGCCACGGGGGCTGCCACAACATTCTGGTCAGCCAAAGAGGCTGCCACATTCGGATCTACTGTGTTTGGACTGTTTTCCATATCCACGGACTTTGAATTTATTTTAAGACTGTATTACAAATAATTACAATTATGTCACAATAATTGGGAAATTCGAATTAGGCTTTAATCTCAGCCCCTAATGAACAAAGCCGAGCCTGATGATTATCACAGACTTTGGTGAGCAGAGCAGACCCTGATGATCAGAGCGGACCCTCACGAATGACCCACACAGCAGACACTGAGAAGCAGACCCACGCAACAGAGTAGACCCTGACAGCAGACCCTGAAGAGCGGAGGGAGACCCTGGCAACCGGAGGCAGACCCTGGCGAGCGGAGGCAGACCCTGATGAGTAGACCCTCACGAGCGGACCCTAAAATCAGCCACTGACGTTCCAATCAACAAATCGAAAATGAACCAGCTTGTGCGGACCCTGAAATCAGACCAAATCTTCACTATTCCGAGGCTTGTTGATGTGGCAGCAATCGCCTTAAAACAAATTCGTCCCCTATCGATGGTGCAGTAGAACGTGAGATGATTGTTTCCCAGGATGCAACGGAAAAAGAACGAGTAAGGGCACCACCAAACTCGTATCCAATGAACCAGAAAGTGTTGAACTCTTCCTTTACAAAAACAAAGAAAAACAAGGAAATGCCTTTGCTGTGTTGTGTGTATTCTCTGTGTTGTGCATTTTTTTAAAAAAAAAAAACCGAAAATCACAACCCATTTAAAGGAAATTAGCATGCCAATTAAATCTCATAAATGAGAGGCCTTTCACATGTAGTAACCACCAAGCTAAATTAAATTAGTTGTTATGGAACTTCAAAATGCTTGGAAAATTAAAGAGACATGCAAAAATTGTCAATCATATTGATTTTCACCCCATGCGCGCGCATGTAGATAGAGCCTCTATCCTTATAACTCTTACTTATCTACATATGAGAAATCATATATAAGTATAATTTTCCCTCTATAGCTTTCCCATATGGGACAAGCTAACTTCTATTTATTTTCCAACACCAATGAGTGAACTTTGAGTAATAATTTCTCATTCACCCAAGCATCATTTTAAGCATATGAATATACAATTTCGAATTACTCACGGAGGAGTATCCGAATCATTCAATAACAACCACTAACACGAAGTGGACCATGCTTGAAATTGTGCCTCAAAATGCTTACTCATAATCATTTTCCAATATGATTATGATTCTTATTCTGATTGATATTTTCTTTACTAAAAGTTGTTTGTCTTATTTAATTTCGTAAATCAGTATTCATATATACTTTTACTTTTTTTTTTAAAAGTTATTTGTTTTATTTGTGTTTACATCTTATATAAAGAGGTAGTTTATAAGTTTGAAGGTAATATCATTTGAGCCTCCCACTACCCATACATGTTCATTTCCGTTACATCTTGGGAAACAAACGTCTCATGTTTTACTACACCTTTCGGTAGGGAACAAATTTATTTTAAGGAGATTGTTGTCACATCAACAAGTCTCGGAATACTGAAGCTTTCGGTCTGACTACGTTTGTAAGATCAGGTCTGACTTGGTTACTGGATCATCAGAGGCTGATTTCAGGGTCTGAAGCACCTTGCTCATCAGGGTCCACTCTTCATGGTCTGCTCTTCAGGGTCCTGATGAGTGGTAATTATATCACTATTTCCACTCATTTGAACTAATATTTTGTAAAGTTTCTCGAGTTTTATGAATGTTTTGATGTGTTTTTATTTATTTTGAAGATAAAAATAATATTGGGACTTAATGGAATCAACTCGGGGATAAAATGATGAAATCCTGAGGAAAAATGATCAAAAAAGAAATTTTACTATACGCGTCAGAAATGCAGTCCTAAATTCCAATTTTGCGCATGTTTCGTATTTCGACCATAATGTTTTCATCTGATATCCAATTGAACTGATTCAAGTTGCAGATTAAAGACGACTCAAAGATCTACAACTTTGAACATTTAAATATTTTCGAATTCTGACGTGTAGAAGGCCGAAATCGATGAACAATCCAGTATATTTTGTGTAACTACTATAGTCATTTTCAAAATATAAAATAAAATTAATAAAATAAAAAATAAAAATTGTCAAACTTCCACCAAACATGCTTGCATGTTTGGTGCCATGTTTGATGCCATGTTTGGTGGAGCAATCGGTGGAGAAATTGGTGGAAGCCTTTAGATTTTCCGATAAATACCAAGCCAATTCATTTGTAATTCTCATGCTTTCCTTAGGTTTTTGTAAGGAATTTAAGGATTGCATCTTGTGTGTTTATTTTTAGTAATTTAATTTATGCATTTTTATTTTCAGTATTAGTAGTAGTTTATGTTTCTTCTCATTTCTTTTATGTTTAGTAGTTAGATTTCCGCTGGGGGAAGTGTGAAGCTTTTATTATTGTAATTTAGATTAATCTCCCTTAAATATAATATGAAAATTATATTTCAAACTAAAAGGTTTACCGCCTTAATGGCTGGTTTTATTTATTTGACATAATGTGACACCGCCTATATGGCCGGTCTTTAGGTGACAGATAATTACCGCCTATATGGCTGGTTTATGGACAAATAATGTTACCGCTTTTATGGCTGGTTGGATTTAATTAAAATCTGACTTAATGAGGATACCGCCTATATGGCTGGTTGGTAATATCACTGATAAATTCTATATTATAGTAAGGGAGATTTCTAAATTAGAAATAGTAAAAGTGGATCCCAAACCCCAGCATTTTATTTTTATTCTAGGGAAGTGATAAAACACAATATCCACACTTAATAATTGATTTTCTTTTTATGGGTAATTCTTTAGTTTGTTTATTGAGTCTTAAGCTTAATGCTTCTTGTTAATTGGCCATTAATAAGATTGATTTGGTAAACTTAAAATGAACTAGACATAGGGATTTTAGGTTTCAGCCCTAGATTCAATAGCCCACGATCTTCCTTGATGATAGATAACCCTTTAATAGATTTCCTTACAGGATAGACATATACATGTCGGACGGGGGTAGCCACAATTGGAACTTGATCTTAATGAATCCAGGTAATTTGGTTGACATAGACATATGGTTCAATTGGGTTATACTGGGTATTTGCGTCTATCCATCGACAAAGACTTTTGCATATTTTCGTGTTCCAGGTTAGCAAAATAATTTATTACACATATATAAGAGAATCAATTCATCTTTTTAATAATATTGTGTGGAGTCACAACCCTAGATCTTTGAGTCTTTTGTTATTTTCCTTAGTATTTTCTTTTGTTTATTTTATTTATTTCGATTAATGAAACCACATTCTACCAACCAATCAAGCAATCATTCTCTTCTCCTACTGATTAGATACTCGTAAATAAATAGATTCAATAATTAATAACAATAGTAGGAATTAAGTCATCATGGGATCGATATTTTTATACTACTTGAACGATACTTGCGCTTGCATTATACGCTTGTGAATGCACCGGTCAAGGGATGCTATTTCAGTAAAACAGTGGGAGTTATCAGTTTTCAATTTTTCAAATAAAAGTTATTTGAAATTAAATAAAGTTGTGTTTGTTCTTGTTTTGTCATGGAAATTTTATTTCTATTTCAAAACTATAACATGATAGTTATCATTTATCTAATAATAATAGTTATTATTTCATAAATGAATTACCTATATGCTAAGGAAGCTAGAAGATAACTTGTATTTGTTAAGACCGTTAACACATAAGCCACTGCTCAACACTGAAATGTTTTAGGTTGAGAAACCTAAAACTAAATGGAAAAAGATTTCTCACGATGACACATATTTATGGCGTCTTAGACTTGGTCATATTAGCCTTAACCGGATAGACAGTTAAAGAACGGAGCCTTAAAGCAGTTAAAGCACGAGACTCTACCAGTTTGTGAATCCTATTTAGAAGGAAAAATGACCAAGAGACTTTTTACGGGAAAAGCTTTAAGAGCCAGTCAACCACTTGAGCTAATACATTCGAATGTTTGCGGACCGATGAATGTAAGAGCCCGAGGTGGTTATAAATACTTCATCACATTCATTGACGATTATTCTAGATATGGGTATGTTTACCTAATGCATCATAAATCAGATACCTTTGAAAAGTTCAAAGAGTATCGTGATGAGGTTGAAAACCAATTAGGTAAGACAATCAAAACTCTACGATCAGATCGTGGAGGGGAATACCTCGACAGAGATTTCGAGGAATTCTTAGTTGAGCATGGGATAGTATCCCAGCTCACAGTGCCTGGAACACCACATCAAAATGGTGTTGCAGAGAGGAGAAATCAGACCCTGCTAGACATGATGAGATCTATGTTTAATTATAGCTCACTACCTAGTTCATTCTGGGGATATGCACTGCAAACCGCAATACATATCCTTAATGTAGTTCCATCTAAGTCTGTTCCTAAGATTACCTTAGAGTTGTGGAATGGTCGTAAAACTAGTTTACGACATTTCCACATATGGGGGTGTCCAGCACATGTGCTGAAGAATAAGACTACTAAGTTGGAACCACGTTCTCAGGTGTGCCTATTTGTAGGTTATCCTAAGGAGACTATGGATGGACTTTTCTACAGTTCTGATGATAACAAAGTGTTTGTATCGACAAATGCTACGTTTCTAGAGGAGGACTATATGAGGGAGTTCAAGCCTCGTAGTAAGGTATTACTCGAGGAGTTACTTACTGGTTCGACCAGCACGCCATCGTCAACGAAAGTTGACAAATACATAGCACCTTCAACATCTGATAGTCAGATGCTACCTAGTCAGAATGATCTACCACCTAGACGTAGTGGGAGAGTTGTACGACAACCTGATCGCTACCTAGGGGTTGGAGAGGCACAAGTTATCGCATCCAGCGATGGCATAGATGATCCATTGACCTACAGTAGTGCAATGGATGATTTTGACAAAGAGGAATGGCTCAAAGCTATGAACTTGGAGATGAAGTCCATGTACTCCAACTCAGTCTGGGAACTTGTAGACCAACCTGATGGGGGTGAAACCCATAGGTTGCAAGTGGATCTACAATAGGAAGAGGGGATCAGATGGGAAGGTACAGACCTTTAAGGCTAGACTAGTGGCCAAGAGTTATACCCAGAAATAAGGAGTTGACTATGAGGAAACTTTCTCGCCAGTAGCTATACTTAAATCCATCTGAACTCTTCTATCCATTGTCGTATATTATGACTATGAGATTTGGCAAATGGATGTCAAGACTGCATTCTTGAATGGCAATCTTGATGAAAGTATCTATATGATACAACCAGAAGGGTTCATCGCCCAAGGTCAAAAGCAAAAGGTTTGCAAACTGCAAAGGTCCACTTATGGACTCAAGTAGGCATCTTGATATTGGAATATAAGATTTGATACAACAATCAAGTCTTATGATTTTGAGCAGAATGTTGATGAGCCTTGTGTATTCAAGCGCGTCATTGATGGGAATGTGGTTTTTCTTGTTTTATACGTTGATGATATTTTACTCATTGGGAATGATGTAAGGATATTATTAGACGTGAAAACCTGGCTAGCTGACCAATTCCAAATGAAAGATTTGGGAGAGGCCAGTTGTGTTCTTGGGATCTAGATACTTCGGGATCGTAAGAAACGACTGTTAGCTATGTCTCAGGCATCATATATCGACAAGATCCTTGTGTGATTTGGGATGCAAAATTCCAAGAAAGGCAATTTGCCTTATCGGCATGGAATTCATTTGTCGAAGAAACAGTCTCCTAAGACACCTCAAGATGTTGAGGAAATGAGACATATCTCATACGCCTCAGCAGTTGGTAGTCTCATGTATGCCATGTTATACACGAGACCGGACATCTGTTTTGCAGTGGGAGTAGTCAGTAGGTTTCAGTCAAACCCAGGATTGGATCACTGGGTGGTTGTGAAACACATTCTCAACTATCTTAAGAGAATGATAGATTATATGCTTGTGTATTCCGGTGAGGATATGATCCTAAGGGGATATACAGACTCTGATTTTCAGACAGATATCGATTCAAGGAAATCTACATCTGGATCAGTGTTCACCCTAGGTGGTGGGGCTATAGTATGGCGGAGTATTAAGCAATATTGCATTGCTCACTCCACCATGGAGGCTGAATATGTAGCAGCTTGTGAAGTAGCTAAGGAAACAGTCTGGTTCCGTAAATTCTTAGGAGATCTGGAAGTTGTTCCAGATATGGATAGACTACTCACACTATATTGCGATAATAGTGGTGCGGTGGCAAACTCCAAAGAACTAAGAAACCACAAGAGGGAAAATCATATAGAGATGAAATTCATAGGAACCTGGCAGATCTGTTTACAAAGACCTTGTCGGCTAAAGTGTTTAAAGGTCACCTAGATGGTCTAGGTTTACGTGACATGTCTCATTTGCTCTAATGCAAGTGGGAGATTGTTGGAATGTATGCCCTAGAGCTACATGTGATGTAAACGATTTTATGTGTTTTGAAATAAAACGATGCATTATTCATTTATCAAACTGTTTGTTTAATTTTCGCATATTATATATCATCTTAAATACCCTAGATTACTTATATACCTTTAGACTTGGTGTATGAGTGTCATACACAAGAGGATTTAAGTCTGAAGTTAGTAATCTTAAATAGTCCATAGAGAGCAAACAAAGCGGGTACTTTGTTTGTGGTTTATCTATAGTTGCGGTCCATTCTATATTTGTATGGCGATCTTGATCCGGATCGTCCATGTAGAGACATGAGAATGGAGGCACCTTGTATGATGCGATCATATAGGACTGAACCCAGATAGAAATGACATTCTTGTAATATCTGTTAAGCAAAGAAAGTCATTTCAATCTACTTGATAGTCATATATGGATTGATCTTAATCCTGAGTATGCTACGAACTCCTGCATGGCAAGCTGTGTCCTTTGATTTACAAAGGTGAGGTTGGTGTAGCAGTCCCGACCAATAGCTACGTACTTTGGGGTCACAATTTGTTTTGTAGTTGGGAACGTTTTACATAGACATGGAGTTCACTCCTTCTTGGGAGAAGTAGATGAGTATCTTTCTTAAGGGTTGATTCGGTACTTGAACGATTTGAACGCTCAAGTCTTTCTATTATGAATAGAAAGATTAATATTCATAATAGTTATGAATAAATCATTCATTAGAGAATCAATGGTACTTAAAGTAAAAATGATTAGAGGGGTATAACGGACATTATGACCCGACTCTAATTACGAGATACTCGTGAAGGGTCAATTCGTATGTAATGACTATATCGATGGACAACGACTTAGTTCGACTTAATATTTCATCTGCAGCAACAAGAGTGCAACTTCAAATTTTTAGTGGAATAACCCGGAGTTAATAATTCGGAATATCTAATTAAGAGCTTAATTAATATTTTGAGATTATTGGAGCTCGGAACCGTATGTCCATTTGGTCCCCGTGCTAGCTCGATTTACTATAACAGATTTAGTATAATTGGATAGTCCAATTATATACTCACAAATGTATAATATTATTTTTCACACTTACAACTATATATTAAAAGTTAATATATGATTTATATAATAAATGATTATATGATATTATTTATTACTAGTAATTAAATTATATATGATATAATTTAATGAAGGCTAATATTGGAATTCCAAATTTGGGTTTTGGAAAACTTTGAATTAAATTTGGAAGTTACATCTTTTTAAAAGGTAGTAACTCTTTAATTTTGTAACATATATTTCAATTATGGAATTGAATACATAATGCTACAAAATTTATCTATTATTCCTTATAGTGGCCGAATTCCTCAAGCCATTAGGGGATGGATTTGTTTGTTTTGGAAACAAATAAAATCCTTGGCATTAATTTGGAAATTGTGATTTTCAAATTTGTTAATTGCTTATTTAATTTTGTAACATCTTTTCAATAATGGTAATTGAATATTGATGTTGAAAAAAATTAAAAGAAACCCTAGCTTGGCCGAATTTGAGATAGGTGGGAGGGAAGTGGTTGATTTGTTTTAGGAAACAAATTACCCTAAGTATAAAAAGAAAAATATAATTTTTCTTTTAACAGAACTCTCATTCTAACCCTAGCCACCTTTCTTCTTCTTCCATATTCTCTCAAGAGTTGAGAAAACTTTACAAGAAAAGAAGAAAAATAAAATCAAAATACGCAAGTGTGCTTGTATCTCTAAAAGGTTTTGGGATTCATTTGTGAGTCTTGCCCACACAAGTATTCGTTGGTAACGAGATATAGCTCGGAAGACTATGTGGTGTCGAACCGATTATCATATACCTCACGGCAATCATATAAACTGGAAGGCTGGTGCGCGACTCCTGGCAAGCAAGGGCATAAGCAATGATAGAATGATGTGAGCATAATGAATAATAAAGTCACGGCAAAATAATTTATGTATGTAAGACAAATCAAATAAGTGGACATGCGCATGCTGGAAAGATTGTTAAATGAACAAAATGGAGATCAACATGAATGGTGCACATGATAATGGAAGCCGAACAGTCACAGTCACATTACATGCGCATATGTGGACAAAACACAGTGCAGTTTTTGCACATCCATTCGGGGACTGTTTCGGGGGTATTCCGGGGCTGAAATCTTGTCCGAAACAGAAGCAAAATTTCAGTATACCCACTGGTTACATTCGGCCAAAAGAAGGGGAAAGCAGAAAATTTTTCAAGCCCGATCCGTATGCCTAATCGCTTCCGCTGCGCGAGGAAATTAAGCGTTTCCTACAGTTTGGTGCCATGTTGATGCCATGTTTGGTGCCATATTTGGTGCCATGTTTGATGCCATGTTTGGAGAAATTGGTGGAAGCCTTTAGATTTTCCTACAAATACCAAACTATTTCATTTGTAATTCTCATGCTTTCCTTACGTTTTTGTAAGGAATTTAAGGATTGCATCTTGTGTGTTTATTTTTAGTAATTTAATTTATGTATTTTTATTTTCAGTAATAGTAGTAGTTTCTTTTTCTTCTCCTTTCTTTTATGTTTAGTAGTTAGATTTCCGCTGGGGAAGGGTGAAGCTTTTATTATTTTAATTTAGATTAATCTCCCTTAAATATAATATGGAAATTATAATTCAAACTAAAAGGTTTACTACCTTAATGGCTAGTTTTATTTATTTGACATAATGTGACACTGCCTATATGACCGATCTTTAGGTGACAGATAATTACCGCCTATATGGCTGGTTTATGGACAAATAATGTTATCGCCTTTATGGCTGGTTGGACTTAATTAAAATCTGACTTAATGAGGATACCGCCTATATAGCTGGTTCGTAATATCACTGATAAATTTTATATTATAGTAATGGAGATTTCTAAATTAGAAATAGTAAAAGTGGATCCCCAACCCCAGTATTTTATTTTTATTCTAGGGAAGTGATAAAACACAATATCCACACTTAATAATTGATTTTCTTTTTATGGGTAATTCTTTAGTTTGTTTATTGAGTCTTAAGCTTAATGCTTCTTGTTAATTGGCCATTAATAAGATTGATTTGGTAAACTTAAAATGAACTAGACATAGAGATTTTAGGTTTCAGCCCTAGATTCAATAGCTCACGATCTTCCTTGAGGATAGATAACCTTTTAATAGATTTCCTTACAGGATAGACATATACATGTCGGGCGGGGGTAGCCACAATTGGAACTTGATCTTAATGAATCCAGGTAATTTGGTTGACATAAACATATGGTTCAATTGGGTTATACTGGGTATTTGCGTCTGACCATTGACAGAGGCTTTTGCATATTTTCGTGTTCCAGGTTAGCAAAATAATTTATTACACATATATAAGAGAATCAAATTATCTTTTTAATAATATTGTGTGGAGTGACAACCCTAGATCTTTGAGTCTTTTGTTATTTTCCTTAGTATTTTCTTTTGTTTATTTTATTTATTTTGATTAAGGAAAACGACATTCAACCAACCAATTAAGCAATCATTCTCTTCTCCCTCTGATTAGATACTCGTAAATAAATAGATTTAATAATTAATAACAATAGTAGGAATTAAGTCCTTGTGGGATCAATATTTTTATACTACTTGAACGATACGTGCGCTTGCATTTTACGCGTGGGAATGCATCGGTCAGGTCCGCTCATCACAGTCCACTTTTCAGGGTCTGCTCTGCTCATTAGGGTCTGCTCAGCTCATCAGAATATATATATATATATATATATATTCTTTTTTATTTGTTTAGTAAATATTATAAATTTCATATTTATTGTTATTTATTTTGTGTTTATTTATTCATTTAATTTTTGTGATTCTTTTTTAATTTATTTAACACTACTTATGTATTATAAAAAAAGTTACACTTAAAAATATTTAAAAAATAGTACCATAATTGATTATGAATTCTATAACGAGTGACTCATCCTCTAGCTTCGTACGATGAGTGTTTCCACCACCACATTACGAATCCTATAAATATATACATTTTCTAATATACATGAGAATATTTTTATAATACATAAGTAGTGTTAATTAAATAAAAAAAAAAATGGGCAGTGGAGTAAGTAGGTAAAATGTGTGGTTTTAGTTTAAAAATAAAAAAAGTATGGTCATAAGATCATTTCTAAGTTTTGATATTTTCTAAGCAAAAAAAATATGTTTTTGGCTTTCATCTTTTGGCGCAGCAAAGACTATCATGAGCTACCAATCATATGCGTCCTGCCTATCATCACTGATAGCCAACGGTCCGAACACCCCAAAGCTATTCGTCTAGTCTTCTCCAAGTGTAGCCTAAGCAGTAGAGGAGAGAGATCACCCAGTAACATTATGGCAAGGGGTGAAAGCCCGATGAAAGGCTCAAGCTGACTACTAATAGAGGAAACGAAAGAAAACTTTAATAGATACTTTGACTCTAGTGTTTTTGTAGCTAGTTTTTAATATTATCTATGTTGTTTGTACCTCTTTTTTATTTTTTTGTATCTTTTTATTGGGTGGATAATTTTAAGATTAGCTCAATTAGCAAAGAGAAGAATAATTTCTCTATGCAAACCTATTTTAAATCTTGCTCTTGACTTACTTCATAACCGCATTAACCTAATAATGCAGTTTTAAGAAACAATATTTACCCGAGATAAGTGAAACAATAAAGGCCAAAGTAAAGTTTGTTTTAATCGGGTCCAATTGCATTCCAAAATTAAGAACTCAAGTACAAAGATGAAATTCTCAACACCATTATATTATAGCACAAAGAAAAAGCAAAAAATTAAACCAACAATCTTGATGTGTACGTAAGAAGATAGTAAGAAGAATCAACATCAAAATACCCGTGCATGGATGAACTCCTCAACTCGGCCATTAGGAAACCGCCCCAACAAATGAGGTCCCCTGCCCATGCTTAGACATAAACTCAAATGTTCGAATCTCATCATTCCTGTCAAAGAAAACCTCAAATCCCTCACCATAAAATCCTAAGTAAAACTTTCTGTGAGAAAGTTTCTGTTTTGGTCGGCCACTTTACTTGGAAAACCTCATTGGTCATTGCACCCTTAACAGGAATGACCTGAAGCATATTCATATCAACTACATCTTCCCACTCACTAGGGAGCTCTATATGTGAAAGTTTCCATGAATGCTCAAAGAAACGTATATAGCTAGCCTTGAAAGATCCAATGAATCATAAACTGAACCTCTAGTTACACCAGAACTAGATCTCTAAAGCTATAACAACATATAACAAGAAACTAGAATTGATAGGGAGAATTGAGAATGGAGGAATTAGACCCATGTGATTGCCTTTAAGAAAAGAG
This sequence comes from Zanthoxylum bungeanum, assembly GCA_019454045.1. Classification (NCBI taxonomy): domain Eukaryota; kingdom Viridiplantae; phylum Streptophyta; class Magnoliopsida; order Sapindales; family Rutaceae; genus Zanthoxylum; species Zanthoxylum bungeanum. Next base: position 155,621 of record SKCR01029749.1, read on the forward strand.
TTTCATCCTGGTTGTCGAGGGGGGTCCGGCCTTATCGGTGCGCTCATTCCGAATTTCTTTCTACCGAATAGAATCTAATTCATGTTCATGCTAAGAGAAGAGCGGATCCAATACCAAGACGACTCTCTCTTTCTTATATCTGCTATTTATTGCGGAAGGGCCCCAAGCGGACCGTACCGGGCCTCTCGAACGAACCTTCCGGTCGGGTCTTAAGGAGAGCAATCATAGTGTTGACGGCTGATTTTCATCTTAGGGGCAATACCGGAATAATGCTCCCGGGACAATCCTCCCTCAACCTTTAATTTATTTGGTTTGGGGATGACCAAAAGCAAATTTAGGGAAAGAAGCAGAAAAAATCAAAGGAAGATCGAAGAGAAAATATTTAACGTGGTTCGACGGAATTTTTCCGACCTACGTCCATGGTCACAAAGAGATGAGAGGGGTTCTTTTATTTACTAAATCGAGCTCGGTCGATCTGTTTGGGCAAAGATCTAAAGGAACCGAGCAGGTTGCTTTGATATTCTTTTTACAAACTGTGCTTAAACGGAAAATGTGGTAACCCTCACAAATATGATTAAACTCCCTTTATATACTACTTTACACGGATACTGTTCCTGTATCTCTATGGCGTCATCCTAAAAGATTTGCAGATTTTCGGTGACTTGACAGGTTCCCTTCCCATTCTGACACCGCAGAAAGCGGAACCTTCCTAAGAAATTTCCGTCACATCACGCAGTAAAGGCGCGTTGTTAGGCCCTCTATTGAATGATGGCAGCCTGTTCAATTTGAATGTGAAAGCTTTGGGAGGGAAAAGTTCCAGTTGCCCTCATCCTACTTTAGGCTTCTAAGAGGTCTGCTAGATGATGAACAGAATTGCTCTCTCTACCCCGACCTATCTGCCATACTGATATCCTAATTTCGGGAGAGGCGACAATGAGCCGACCTGCTGGACTACTGTGGTCGGCATGGGTTCGGATGTGGTCGGCATATAAGGGTCGGCTTGCACTGTGTACTCTGACTATGGGAATCTTCTTAATTTTATGCCTCTTTTGTCCTGTCCAAAAGTCTTATCAACGAAAATCCCCATCAACATCCGTCTCCTAGTTCTTGGTTCCAACGAGTGCATGAGTTGGTTTCGGGAACTACATAAATCCGGAACATGCTGATCGGCTGTTACGTGCCCGGTCTACGAGATTATACAAAACGTTTCCCAAGCGTCGAATCGGACCATCCTTTAAAATCTCTATATGGCTTATTCTTTGGTCAGTCTTGAGCATTCGGGGGGACGTAACCCAACCCCGAGCTGATGGAATATAACAGACTCGGCAGAACGAATCCAGCCCCGAGCTGGTGGAATATAAACAGACTCGGCGGAACGAATCCAGCCCCGAGCTGGTGGAATATAACAGACTCGACGAAACGAATCCATCCCCGAACTCGGCGGAATGACTTTTTTTGTTTTGGGTTGGATGAGGTATCTTGAAATTTTAGTGTTAAAAAACATATTATTTGCTTTATGAATTTGCATTTTGTGCTTGTGAATTGTGATGTAACGTCTCCTTTTATTGTCCAATGAATCCACTATGGCTTTCGTTAGTGACAAAGAAATATAAAGTTCATGGCAAGCCTCCACAAAAGACACAGTACAAAGATCAGCCATCATGCTTTACAATGCATTTTAAGCATGAGAATTAGAGGTTGAAAATGTGGTAACACAATTTAAGAGCAAAACTTATTTTGCTATTTTGAAAATGAGATTTGATTTATGTGAGCCGACTCCCTTTAATCCTATAAGAGGGGGGGGAATGGGTTAAGAAAGTGAGTGAAATTTGCAAATTCCTGCTATAAATGTAGTGCATATTTTTATCTTTATTTTTTTATTTATTAGAGGTTGTTTTTATGATTCGAACTTAGACTTGGTCACAATTCGGTTCAGTGTCAGAACCGAATTGAACCATTCGGTTCTATGATTTCGGGCCAAACCGAAAAGATCGGTTCGGTTCTTTATTTTTTAGGAGAAAAAAGAAAAAAGTGGTTTGGTTCCGGTTCCAAATTATGTGGAACCATAACCGAACCAAACCGAAATGGGTTTTGGTTTGGTTCCGATTTTGGAATCGGAATCAGATGGAACCGTAATTTTACGATTCCATCCGATTTGATTTCAGTTTCGAACCGGAATCGTGACCGGGTCTATTCGAACCCATGATAACGAGGATAATAAATTAACACTTGATCATCACACTAATCACGTGTCGAAGTGAATGAGGATTAATAAGAGAATGAAAATTGCAAGCCTCTGTAGGGGGTATTGGTGTATAGTGCTTATACTATTGGAGGCTTTTTTTCCCCACTTTGGTTGATAGCAAGCATTAATGTTATGATTTAATTTGAGATTTTAGTGCTAGAGGAAGCAATTTAGTCCTGTTAAATCATTGTCTAAAGAAACATGGGTGAATGCATCCTTCAACGGGTAGTAGCACATTGGACCACTCAGCCACCAAATTAACATCTATAATCAAGTAAAAAAAAAAAAAAAAAAAAAAAAAAAAATTCTGAAAAACATTTCCTTTATTTTAAGACTTTTGGAATATTTATAGAAAACTTGATCATGATCATCAATCAAAGCTATTTATTGCTGATGAATCCAGAAGTAAAGAAATCGTTAGCCAAAACTATCAAGCTAACGCGGTTTAATTCTTCTTTGATGTGTGTGATCAACTAGGTAAATATGCAAAGATTGCTAAGTATTGCCTTTCTTTCTGTTTGGAATAATTAATGTAATATTTTTATTGCATAATTTCTTTGTTATTGAAAATGCTTGGATGTAAAGCTTTCTTATCAATTATTATGTATTCTTGCTTCTACTAAGAATAAAGAAATGTTTTAAAATTTGGAGGAATGGTAAATGGACACTTTATCCGAAGTAGTACTCTCTGAAGGCAAATTTGGAGGAAAGGTAATTAATGTGTTCTTGCTTTTACAGAAGGGACACGATTGGATGAATGCAAATAAAAATAATTTTAAATGAGAGATTATCAAGTAGATTCCTAATTTTTATATATTACTCAAAGAGGTATAAAATTTACTTATTTTAAATTGGTCCCTAACCCATTTTTTAAGACACTAATAAGATTGATATTTACATTTAAAAGTCCTACTAAGAGATAATCCTATTATAAGTTTAATATAAGGAAGAGAGTCTCTTGTATGTCGGGGAATCAGCTGATTCCCTCAAATATTTTTTCAATTGTTAGTATTAAGTAAATAATAAAAATATTACTGCAATTTATAAATTAAAATTTTAAAAATTGCAAAATTCGCCTTCATAATACCTCCTGACTACGCCTCTGTTTAATACAAACTTATATTCCTATTTTTAAGTTGAGTGCACTGATAATATTTATATAAAAATATTTGATGAAGTTTATTTGAACTATTTTTGGTCGACAATAGGTTGTGACATGAGGGGCCCCAATCTTAGTTGAAATTATTGAAATGCCAATATTCATGAGTTATAGACACTTGTATTTGAGTGGCCTTAAGACTTTTTTCAAAAGATCGTTGCATATATGAGGTTAGAACATTCAATTATATAGCGATGTAATTATAAGATTGAGAATTCAGTTCGAATAATTATATTGGCATTATCATATAATTATATTGATGTAGAGGTGTTGGGGTTGGTGCTCAGAGCGCCAATTCCCGGTTGTATTTCTTTGAATACTTCTGTAAAACATTATTATTATGAATAATATATGCAGTTTCTATATTATAATCTATCTTTCTATATGGTAAAGACGTAATGACCCTAGAATGATTAGTCACGATACAGTTGCAAAAGCGTCGCAACGGACATTGAGTAGTATCATGACGTTATCATTCTCAGACTGTTCCTGGTCAAGGTTTACACTACTTGGTCAGTAAAGTAAACCCGTTGAGACCGGTACATGTCGTATACTGGAATATTTGATTCCAATGGTTTCTCAATGAACCATAAGTCTTGGAGACTAGTATAGACGTGTAGGTGTTTATACCGGATAAACACTGAACGACTCACCGAAGATTCTTAATGGATGGAACACCAGCGTCAATAAGAATCTTCTTGGGTTGAGTAGCACTTGTGATTCTTAGACTTGAGATGCCATTGTGGGCACATGAGAAATCTTCTACACTTAGACGGCAGTCACGTCACCGATCTATTAAGATCAGACCTCCGCCTGTTCGTTGGGTGGTGTAGATAGATCCTCAGGGTGTCCTATGTGTGTCAAGATAGGATTCGTCAGTTCTGTGTACCAGAGCATAGGTAGTCCATATGATTAGCAATCAGATAAAACCATGGGCCCGTGGTAAATTTTAGAAGCTAGTCTAAACATTCTTTTGAGATTGCTAATAGAATAGTCGACTGGATAATCCCGATAGAGATTTGACGTTTATATCTATATCTGGGATTTATCCGGATACCTGTGACGGAGGAATTATACATTGCCATGACCTCGACCTGTATGGTCAGGAGAGATTATCCGTGATCGTCATAATCTACGGGTGGATAGATTATAGACACGAAATTAGATTTCGTGACGGATATACCTGAATCTAGAGAGTCTCAATAACGAAACATACTCGTAGAGCACTAGACCAACATTAATAAATAATATTAATTATTTATAAAGTCGTTTAAAGGTTAAACGCAAGATACGTGCTAAAAGGACTAGATAATCATTTGCCTAATTATTGTGTATTTACATTTAATACTTGATTAATTTAAATACACATTAATTAATAGTCAAAATGAGTTATTTGACTTATATCCTAAATGAATATATGTTTTTAATATTTAATGTAAATATTATACATATATTTAATATATTTGTATTTGATTAATTAATTAATTATTTAATTGTTAAATGATTAAATTAATTAAAATATAAATATCTTACATTAGGATATATTAATTAAATGGTGTTAGTTGCCGTTGTTGTTGACTTAATAAATATCTAATAAAGTTGTATTAAGATATTTATGCAAGTTGATAACATTAGCTTGAAATGAAAATGAAATTACAAAACTTGTCTTTGAATTTATGAAATTCGGCCAAGGCACTTTTGGTAGATGTATATATTGTTTTTTATTTCACTTTACACATAACCTAATACACTTTACAAAAGAAAACTCCATTGAAGAAACTTAAAGAAAGCTTGAGAAAGAAAGAAAGATTAAAGAAAGCTTGGAATTTTAGTAAGTTTTTCAAACTTGCTATTAGAGAGGAAAATGTTCCTTAGGTTCTAGGCTTCAACATGTGATGTTCTTAGATTATTTCGTTCTTTATTTATTTGTGGTTTTGTTGATGGAAGTTTGATTGAAGTGTTGAGCATGTATGGTGAATGAAGGTGGTGACTATTGTAGTTGTAAACTTTCTTTTAAGGTTTTTGAAACCATGTGCTAATCTAGAGTTATTGACCCACTCTTAAATGACCTAGATTTGATCTTGAGTTGTTTCATTGTGTTGAGACTTGGATTGGATGGAAGAATGATTGATTGAAGTAATTGATTTAATGTATTTGGTCTAATTTGTTTAATTTGTGAAAATTGAAAATTAGGGTTCATAAGCAATTCAAAATTGGGGATTTTCATATATGTTGTGTATTGTGTGTGTATATGATGCATATAAAGTTCATGTTCATTGGATTACACTTGATGTGTGTTTTGATGCATGAAATGACAAAATGCACAACCCCCCCCCCTTGATGGTGCTCTGCTCTCGGCCTGGTGAAGAAAAATGGGGATTTGGTTGTTTTGGTATTTTGATGTTATGAACCTGCTAATTTCATCTTAGAAATGATTTAGAATCATTCAAAATTGATTTGATCAATTTCGGATTAAAATGGACAAAAATACAAGTAAGGGTAATTTGGTAAATTCTAAATTCACTTAAATATGATTTATTGAATTTTTTTTCATAATTTGATTATTGGAATATTAAATAAATATGTTTATAATTAATCCGAGAAAAAGTTTTGAAATCTGAAAATCGGATTTTCACCGCTTCCGCTGCGTTACCAGATTCACCTCCTAAAAACCCCTACAAAATGGTATCAGAGCCAGTCTGATTCTAGGCCACCTAATATGATTAGCCTTTATTGAATCAATGTTTAATCATGTTTTCTTGACTTTATGCATGCTTATTAGGATCTAAATCGGTTATATTTAGGGTGTATGACACTTAGCGGAAAATCTCTAATTAATAAGGTTTGAATGTAATTATGTATTTGATGCATGTTTTTGGTCCGTCTTGTCAATACGGTTTATGAATACTTCTATGTGACTACATCCGAGACCGTGCCTCTGCTGTGAGGGTGTAGCCGATAAAGATTTATTTATACCAGATATATATCAGATACTAGGTAAATTCAAGTAAAAGCGGAATTCTGAACGTGCCCTAGCTGTCAGGATTACGTAAGTAACTTGAGTTTATCATTGACGAGTTTAACATTGGTACGTCTCCTTGTGGGCCTGCCTTCGCAGCGACAACGAGAAACGGCCAGGACCGGATACTTAGGAGTCATTAGTGAATGATTGACAAATGAGTTGTCTACCTGATGAATATACGTAGGCGAGACCGTGCCTCTGCTGTGAGCCAAAATATATTCACGGGATCCACTTTTCACTATTAGTATTTAATTTGATTATTAAATATTTGTATTCTGTTTTAGGATTACAGTATTGCATGATTTAGTGGGAGGGGCATATTAGATTGAAAATCCATGATCTAGTTTATGCTTTTGATATTATATAAAATTGCTTTATTTCTGCTAACCGTTTTTCGTGATCTATATGATAGATTGGCGATGGCGGCACAATCCACAAATCAGTTTGCGCGTATGCTTGATGCGAACAAACTGAAAGGCGCTGAGAACTTTGCAGACTGGGAATTGGATTGAGGATTGTCCTCGATTCTGAAAAGCGGGTTATGTTCTTGAGGGTCCGTTGCCCCTTGCTGTGGGTGCGGATGCTTCGGAGGAGGAACGCCAAGTTTTTGAAACTTGGAAGGATGATGATTTAAGGGTTAAATCGTACATCCTTAGTTCACTGTCTCCGAAACTCAAGCAACAGTACTATGGTATGCTAGATTCCTATAGTATGATGATGTGATTGAGACAATCGTTTGAGAACCAAGAACAAGTGATTGTTCACAAAGTCGCCATGGAACTGTTCCATGCGCGTCTGGATGAGGGGCAAAGTGTTAGCCCACATGTTCTTCAGATGATCGATTTGATCGATCAATGAGGCAATATAATCTCATCTTGAATGACATTCCCGGTAGGAGTGTCATTCTTGGTTCACTACCAGCTTCATTTCGCCAGTTCAAGATGTACTTCAACATGCATGGGACTGTCCGTACCTACCAGGAGCTACATAGGATGTTGCTCATGACAGAAGAGGACCTTAAGAAGGGAGTGCCGACTCGCCCTCCTAGATCTACTTCTCTTTCTGCTTCTTCCTAAGGATGGTCCAAGGGAAAGAACAAGAAAGGCAAGAAGAAGAAGAAGGCTTTTGGTCCTCAACAACAGGTGAAGATTGCAAAGCCCAAAAGGGCTTCTGAAGACAAATGCCACCACTGCGGCAAAGTCGGGCATTGGAAAAGGAACTGTCCTGATTACATCGCCCAGCTGAGGAGAGACAGAGCATCTACATGAGGTACTTTTATTTTTCCAGTTATTGATTTATCTTTGGCTTGTGAAGCCATTACATCTAACTGGATTTTAGATTCTGCTTGTCCCATTCACATTTGCAATTCGTTGCAGGTGCTGAAGGAAAGTAGGAGGCTGAAGCCCGAGGAGATGCAGTTGCGGTTCGGGAGTGGAGACTCTTTGGATGCAGTTGCAGTGGGAGTATGCGAGATCTCATTGCCGAATGGGACACTTTTGTTAAATGAATGCCATTTTGTACCTGGATGTGTAGCTAATATTATATCACTTTTTGTATTGGATACAGAAGGCTTTTGTATTAATATTAAGAACAGTTCTTTATATTTATATGATAGTAATAATATTCAGATCCTTTGTTGTCCAAACCAGCATGGTCATTATACATTGCAAACTTCAAAAGATATATTAAATACTGGAGTTAATAAACGTAGTTTACCTGTAATTAATAATACTGAACTTTGGCATATGAGACTTGGTCACATTGGCGTTAAACGCCTTACCCAATTTGTTAGGAATGGTTTGATATCAGATCTTACCATTGAATCCTATCCAACTTGTGAATCCTGTATTCAGGGAAGATGACCAAAGCCCCATTTTCTGGTGTTGGACACCGCGCCACTAACTTACTGGAACTCGTACATTCTGATGTATGTGGTCCACTAAGTCAAACTGCTCACAGTGGTTATTCGTACTTCGTTACCTTTACCGTTGATTTGTCACGGTACAGTTATGTGTATTTGATGCGACATAAATCGGAAACCTTTGAAAAGTTCAAAGAGTTCCGAAATGAAGTAGAAAAACAAACTGGTAAATATATTAAATGCCTTCGATCAAATCGAGGCGGCGAATATATGAGTGGTGAGTTCATGGATTATATGAAGGAGAATGTGATTCTCGCTCAATATACCCCTCCAGGTACTTCACAGCACAATGGAGTATCTGAGAGGAGAAATCAGACTTTATTGGATATGGTCCGATCAATGTTGAGTTTCACAGATTTGCCCTATTACTTATGGGGCTACTCTCTTTTAACAGCCGCACATCTTTTGAATAAGATTCCTTCAAAGGCTGTTCCTACAACACCGTATGAGATATGGTTCGGTAGGAGACCAAATCTTAATTATATTAAGGTTTGGGGTTGTCCTGCCTATGTCAGGGTGACTCAGCAAGATAAGCTTTCGCCTCGAGGGCAAAAGTTTAGGTTTTGTTGGATATCCTTCGAATACGAGAGGATATCTGTTCTATGATACCGAGCATCGAAATGTGTTCGTAGCTCGCTTCGCAAAATTTCTAGAAGTAGAATTTTTGTCAGAATGTGGTAATCATAGACAGGTTGAGCTTGATGAAGTCCAACCTGAAAACAACGAACCAACGGAGGAACCTGAAACTCAAGTAGATGAAGGACCTTCAACACACACACTCCGTAGGTCAGAAAGGGTATCTAGACCTCCTGACCGCTTGTATTTGATACAAGAAAAGAGTCTGGATGTTCTCTTAGTTGAAGAGATAGATCCTTTCACCTATAGAGAATCGATGTTGGACATCGACTCCGTGAAATGGCAAAGTGCCATGAAATCCGAGATAGACTCAATGCATGAAAATCAAGTTTGGGACTTGGTTCCGTTTCCCGAAGGAATTGTTCCTATCGGTTGTAAATGGGTTTACAGGAGGAAGCGTGGGCCTGACGGTAAGGTTGAAACTTACAAGTCCCGACTGGTAGCAAAAGGTTACACGCAGCGACCTGGCGTCGACTACGATGAAACTTTTTCGCCGGTAGCAATACTTAAGTCTATCCGGATTTTGCTTTCTATAGCTGCGTATCATGACTACGAGATTTGGCAAATGGATGTCAAAACGACTTTTCTAAATGGATTTCTTGATGAAGAAATCTATATGGAACAGCCGGAAGGTTTCGCGTCCATCGAAAACTCGGGTATGGTATATAAGCTTAAGAAGTCCATTTATGGACTTAAACAAGCTTCACGAAGTTGGAATCTTCGATTCGATGAGATTATTAGATCGTCTGGTTTTCTCAAGAATTCGGAAGAATCCTGTGTGTATCAGAAGGCCAGTGGGAGCATGGTCGTATTTTTAGTCCTATATGTTGATGACATCCTAATCATTGGGAATGATTTAGGTATGTTACAAAGCGTCAAGGCGTACCTCTGTAAGAATTTCTCCATGAAGGACCTGGGAGAAGCTTCATATGTTTTAGGGATAAAACTCTATAGAGATAGACAAAGGAGGCTGATTGGGTTATCCCAATCAACGTACGTAGATAAGATCTTGGAACGTTATAGTTTTGGTAACTGTAAGACAGCAAACATACCGTTCAGACATGGGATTCATCTTTCCAAGAAGATGTACCCACAAACAGAAGATGAGAAGGTTAGAATGTCTAACCAACCTTATGCTTCGTGTTTGGGTAGCATAATGTATGCCATGTTATGTACGAGGCCTGATATCAGTTTCGCTATTAGCGTAACTAGTCGATATCAGTCCAATCCAGGTAATGACCATTGGATGGCCATGAAACATATCCTAAAGTATCTTAAAGGTACTAAGGATTAAGTTAATAATTTATGGAGGAAACGAGCTGCAGGTTAATGGGTATACAGACTCCGATTTTCAATCGGATCCCGATGATAGAAAGTCTACATCTGGATTTGTCTTTACCCTTAACGGAGGTGCAGTTTGTTAGAAGAGTTCCAAACAGGGATCGACAGCAGATTCCACCACTGAGGCGGAATATATTGCAGCTTCTAAAGCTGCAAAAGAGGCTGTGTGGATAAAGAACTTTATCACAGAATTGGGAGTTGTCCCAAGTATCGAGAATGCGATTCTGTTATACTGTGATAATACTGGAGCCATTGCGCAAGCAAAGGAACCGAGGGCGCATCAGAAGTCGAAGCATGTGGAACGCAAGTACCACATCATTCGAGAGATCGTGTCGCGATGGGATATTGTCGTGTGCAAGGTACCGAGTGAAGATAATGTAGCAGACCCGCTGACGAAGGCCATACCTCCGAAGTTGTTTGATAAACACGTGGAGTCGATGGGTATTAGATACAATCGATATTGGCACTAGAGCAAGTGGGAGATTTTGTTGGGGTTGGTGCTCAGAGCGCCAATTCCCGGTTGTATTTCTTTTGAATACTTCTGTAAAACATTATTATTATGAATAATATATGCAGTTTCTATAATATAATCTATCTTTCTATATGGTAAAGAAGTAATGACCCTAGAATGATTAGTCATGATACAGTTGCAAAAGCGTCGCATCGGACATTGAGTAGTATCATGACGTTATCATTCTCAGACTGTTCCTGGTCAAGGTTTACACTACTTGGTCAGTAAAGTAAACCCGTTGAGACCGGTACATATCGTATAGTGGAATATTTGATTCCAATGGTTTCTCAATGAACCATAAGTCTTGGAGACTAGTATAGACGTGTAGGTGTTTATACCGGATAAACACTGAACGACTCACCGAAGATTCTTATTGGATGGTACACCAGCGTCAATAAGAATCTTCTTGGGTTGAGTAGCACTTGTGATTCTTAGACTTGAGATGCCATTGTGGGCACATGAGACATCTTATACACTTAGACGGCAGTCACGTCACCGATCTATTAAGATCAGACCTCCGCCTGTTCGTTGGGTGTAGATAGATCCTCAGGGTGTCCTATGTGTGTCAAGATAGGATCCGTCAGTTCTGTGTACCAGAGCATAGGTAGTCCATATGATTAGCAATCAGATAAAACCATGGGCCCGTGGTAAAGTTTAGAAGCTAGTTCTAAACATTCTTTTGAGATTGCTAATAGAATAGTCGACTGGATAATCCCGATAGAGATTTGACGTTTATATATATATCTCTGGGATTTATCCGGATACCTGTGACGGAGGAATTATACATTTGCCATGACCTCGACCTGTATGGTTCAGCGAGATTATCCGTGATCGTCATAATCTACGGGTTGATAGATTATGGACACGAAATTAGATTTCGTGACGGATATACCTGAATCTAGAGAGTCTCAATAATGAAACATACTCGTAGAGCACTAGAGCAACATTAATAAATAATATTGATTATTTATAAAGTCGTTTAAAGGTTAAACGCAAGATACGTGCTAAAAGGACTAGATAGTCATTTGCCTAATTATTGTGTATTTACATTTAATACTTGATTAATTTAAATACACATTAATTTATAGTCAAAATGAGTTATTTGACTTATATCCTAAATGAATATATGTTTTTAATATTTAATGTAAATATTATACATATATTTAATATATTTGTATTTGATTAATTAATTAATTATTTAATTGTTAAATGATTAAATTAATTAAAATATAAATATCTTACATTATGATATATTAAGTAAATGATGTTAGTTGCCTTTGTTGACTTAAATAAATATCTAATAAAGTTGTATTAAGATATTTATGCAAGTTGATAACATTAGCTTAAAATGAAAATGAAATTACAAAACTTGTCTTTGAATTTATGAAATTCGGCCAAGGCACTTTTGGTATATGTATATATTGTTTTTCATTTCACTTTACACATAACCTAATACACTTTACAAAAGAAAACTCCATTGAAGAAACTTAAAGAAATCTTGAGAAAGAAAGAAAGATTAAAGAAAGCTTGGAATTTAGTAAGTTTTTCAAACTTGCTATTAGAGAGGAAAATGTTCCTTAGGTTCTAGGCTTCAACATGTGATGTTATTAGATTATTTCTTTCTTTATTTCTTTGTGTTTTTGTTGATGGAAGTTTGATTGAAGTGTTGAGCATGTATGGTGAAGGAAGGTTGTGACTATTGTAGTTGTAAACTTTCTTTAAGGTTTTTGAAACCATGTTGCTAATCTAGAGTTATTGACCCACTCTTAAATGACCTAGATTTGATCTTGAGTTGTTTCATTGTGTTGAGACTTGGATTGGATGGAAGAATGATGATTGAAGTAATTGATTTAATGTATTTGGTCTAATTTGTCCAATTTGTGGAAATTGAAAAATTAGGGTTCATGAGCATTTCCAAATTTGGGGCTTTTCATATATGTTGTGTATTTGTGTGTGTATATGATGCATATAAAGTTTCATGTTCATTGGATTACATCTTGATGTGTTTTGATGCATGAAATGACAAAATGCACAAACCCCCCCATTGATGGTGCTCTCGGCCTTGGTGAAGAAAAATGGGGATTTTGGTTGTTTTGGTATTTTGATGTTATGAACATGCTAAGTTCATCTTAGAAATGATTTAGAATCATTCAAAATTGATTTGATCAATTTCGGATTAAAATACCAAGTAAGGGTAATTTGGTAAATTCACTTAAATATGATTTATTGAATTTTATTTCATAATTTGATTATTGGAATATTAAATAAATATGTTTATTTAATTAATCCGAGAAAAAGTTTTCAAATCTGAAAATCGGATTTTCACCACTTCCGCTGCGTTACCGGATTCACCCCCTAAAAACCATACAAGAGGCTGATGAGCAGAGGCAGAGGCTGGCGGGCAGAGGCAGAGGCTGGCGAGCGGGGGCAGAGAGTTATACCCTGAAATTGATGATCCAGAACTGAACCACTGCTTCTTCACTTTCCCGAGGCTTGTTGATGACAATAATATCCTTAAAATAAATTCGTCCCCTACCGTAGGTGCAGTAGAACGTGAGACGATTGTTTCCCAAGATACAACGGAAAACGCACGAGTAAGGGCACCACCGAACTCGTATCCAACGAACCACAAAAGTGATTGAACTCTCACATAACAAAACAAAGAAAACCGAACTGTTGTGTGTGATGTTTTTTATTCTCTGTGTTCTGTGTAAACAAAATCTCAATATTGTACCTATTTATAAAAAACGAAATCACAGCTCATTTAAAGGAAATTAACAAGCCAATTATATCTCATTAATAGGAGGCGTTTCACTTTGTTGTAACCACCAAGCTAATTAAATTAGCTGTTATGGAAATTCAACTTTTGTAACCACCAAGCTAATTAAATTAACTGTTATGGAAATTCAAAAGGCTTGGAAAATTGAAGAGATTAGTAAAAATTCGGCTGGGCCGGGCCCGCACAATTTGGTCCGGCATTCGTGTACGCAGGACACGCGGGTGCACACGAGCCAAGCTTGATTCGGATTTGATTTGCATCCCCCCCCCCCCCCCCCCGCGCACGTAGAGAGAGCCTCTATCCTTATGACTCTTACCCATCTACATATGAGCAATCGTATATAAGCATAATATTCCCTCTATAGCTTTCCCATATGGGACAAGCTAATTTCTCTTTATTTTCCAACACCAATGGGTGAACTTTGAGCAACAATTTCTCATTCACCCAAGCACCATTTTAAGCATATGAATATACCATTTCAAAGTACTCACGGAGGAGTATCCGAATCATTCAATAACAACCACTAACACGAAGTGGACCATGCTTAAAATTGAGCCTCAAAATGCTTATTCATAAGCATTTTTCCAACAACACATGAATGAAATTGGCGAAAACCTTCAAATAAAAATATTTTATAAAAATTTTTATTTTGACCTATAAGAGTTCAACGGTTCAACACCTGCATAGGATAGGTAGGCCTCAGCCTTTGAACCTTCCCTTGTGAAAATATATCTCATTACTGGCTGACAGTGGACGCGATGTCATTGAACTGTACTGCCGTTCATGTAAATGGAGAATATATATCACATATATTTTACCTACACATATGAGTTCTCATTATTATGTTCATTTTGGCCATGAACATCTACCTGATTCTGCAAGAGTTTCTAAGAATTGTGCCCCATACAATTCCCTTTGAAGCGGCCCCACTTCTCTCTCACATAGGTTAATTCTTATTTAAGAGTATCTCGTAATACTCTGCTCGGATTCCCGACGCATAAGAATCATTAAAAGCTTTTGCTTAACCTCTATCCATACGAGCATCACTGTTTCATTTCACTATAGGAATGGACTAGAGGGTAACCCCCACAGCGATCCAATTAAGTCTTTTATGAGTAGGTTGTCCCATTAAACCTAGATCTTGGGATCTCCAGTCAACAAGGTTGGGTTTTCCTTCGTAATAAACATTTATCTAATGGGCTTTAGTCTCATTCCCCTCGATGATTTCACAACTAACTCTCTATTTAACCCTTTGGTTAGCGGATCCGCAATGTTATCCTTTGACTTTACTGTTGGACAGTTATGACCCATAGCGTCACTATTTGTACAGATCATGGTGTTGTTGTACAAATTAACTATGTGACAAGGAGATTGCACTCTAATCATTTGTGATTAGATCACCTAGATGTATAAATGATAGGAGGTCCCTGTGATTGGTTCCTGGATTGAGATGATATGAGACAGTATCAGTCCACGAAGGATTAATCATTAAATATCCCTAGTCGTAGTATTATCGAGACTGGACATCGATAATGCGGAATAGACTAGTATTACACTTGTGCGTGTTATGTGAGATCATAACGGCATAGTTCTCATATTTGGGTATATGATACTCATGCAAGTGTAATAGGAGGTTGTGTTTTACCGATGGTACGGAAAACAGTTTCGCTCTGGATAGACCCCTCGGAATTCCATTGGTAGTATGACTATGTGTCTATGGAAGTCCGAAATCAGGGTAGGTGTATTTGGTCTTAACCTGAGACTTGCATCGCTAATACTTGCGACAATCGGTATGCTTTAGTTTTGGTCGTCCAGGGCTTTAACAGGTTCTGAGTACGCCTCTGCTAGGTATATCGAGAATCGTAGTGTATTGGGTGTGATGTCAAGACGGAAGTATCACTCCAGTCATAGTGGAGATGATGTCACGTAGGATATGGTACTAGTGCTCTTAAATACTGCAGTCATCGGGATATTATGACTAGGTCATGTATGTCCGATTATAGAGACTAGTTACCAGACATCCGACATGTGCTTCGTACAGGGCAGACACATTCCAGCCCCAGGCCTAGCACGTGACAATCCGATACTGGATCGCAATACGCAATACTACGTATACTACGCCTGACATAGATTATATATTCCAGTAAGAATATTTCTGGAGAATTGGGTAGGCACGGTGCTTTGCTAGAAGCCAACCATGTCTTGTAAATCGGTAAGCACGTGGTACGAGGTACGCACGTATTCGGATAATCCGATGACTGTATTTACTACCAACATATCCAGGGATCTCTTGGGTCGCTTCCCAAAGATTCACCGATGACAGTTGATTTAAATTAGAATTAATCTGGGATTAATTAAGAGAGAGAATTAATCTGGGATTAATTAAGATGGAGAAAATTAATCTGGGATTAATTGAGGTATTATTTAATCTGGGATTAAATGTGTTCGAAAAGAGAGAACGCGATTAATTTGGAATTAATCGGTAAAATAAATTTAATAGTTAAATTTGATTTTTCTATTTAATTTATTCGCATGGGCTAAAATTAATATATCGGATATATTAATATGAATTGGATTTCATTATGGAATTAAAGTTGGACTTTAATGCGAATGAACGAATTAATTTAGAATTAATTCGTAGATGACGTTCGTAATATATTTGCGAGGCATCGTTATTTAATTAAATTAGATTTAATTATTTAGCGACGAAAGTTCGTTTAATCAGATTAAACGGAACCGCGCCGCGGCAAATGTTCGTAGAGACATTTTGAGTTTTGAATTCAAAATGGTGGGGCCCACTTCACACATGTCACACATGTGAAGTGGTGGTTGGAAAGTGGTTGGCATTTATGTCAAAACCACTTACTTTCCAACTACTTGGTTTAGGTGAAACCAAATTACCCCAACTACATGGTTTTGGTGAAAAGGGTAAAAACCCTTTAACAAAACCCTAGCTCTCTCTCTTTACACTTGTGTAACACAACACTTAGAACATTTTGGAAACCCTAATACTCTTCCATTTGGGCGTGAATATGCCTTCTCCCTCTCTTTGATTTTGTGGCAAAAATCAACAAAGCTAGCACTTGGAGAAATCAACTAAGGTGATAGGGAAACTACTTCAAGAGTTGGAATCATCACTTAAAGCTTGGAATCAACAAAGGAAGGATCTTGGAGATCTTCAACTCAAAGCTTGGAATCAACAAAGGAAGGATCTTGGAGATCTTCAACTCAAAGCTTGGAATCAGCAAATGAAGCATCTTGGATCTTGGATCTTCTTCTCAAAATTTTAAAAGCTCAAATCCATTCAATGTAAGTAATTCCGCAACTTATTTTGAATTTATGAACATGTTTTCATGCTTATTAGATCCTTGGCATGTTCTAGGAACACTAACAATGGTATCAAGAGCCAATTTTAAGCATGAAAATTTTAGGGTTCATGAGACTAAAATTTGGGCCTTTTATGTTTTGAGCATGATTTCTTCAAATTGATGATTTGAGCATGCTTACAATATGATAACTTAGAGTTATGCATGATTAGATTTGAAACAAATCAGAAGAATCAAAAATTAAAAAATTTTTAAGATGGCCGAATTTGACAGTGAATAAACTGCAGATTTTTTTGATTTTTTGAAGCATATTGGATGTGTTTAAATGCTAGTTTAAATGTTGATTGTTGGTTTGATTGGATTAGAATCAAAGTCAATTATGTTTATGTTAAAATCAAAGAGCATGTTGAGCATGAAATGATGAATTTTGGATTCAATTTGTGTCAAGCATGAAATGATAATTTTTGGCTTAAATTTTTGTTGAGCATGAATTTATGGATTAAGCATGATTAATTAAGTTAATTGGTATTTTGGAAATATTGAATTTAATTAATTAATTATGGCTAATACACTTTAATTAAAGTAATTGTGATATTTGGAATATTATAATTATGTTAATAAGCCTTTAATTATGAATTGGGCTAAAAGTGTGTATTTGGGCTTAATGGGCTTGGTTTGACTAAGTTTGGTTTTGGACTTTTGGATTGGATCCAATTGGGCCCAAAACCAATTCCATAAAGTCCAAATACATCACTTGGCCTTTTAAAGAATTTAATTGGGCCTAAATTAATTTGTAGGCAATAGGGTGATTCCTATTGGGCCTTGGCATTTTGGATTTGATCCATTATGGCCAAAGCCATGCCTTAAGAATTAATTAAAAGCCCATTGGACTTTAATTGAAATGACATTGGATGTTATTGGGCCTTTGAGACCCATTAAGATTGGATTTGGAATCCAAGTCTTTAAGGCTTAAAAGTAAGTGTATATATTTAATTTGGAATTAAATTGGAATTAGTATTGAATACAAATAAATTGGATTTAAAGTTGTAGTTCAATATAATTCAAGAATACTTACTTTGAGTATTTATTCTTAAACGAGTTTGACTCACGCAAATCAAATCGTTGTATGAACATTATTTGGTCATTAATTCAAAGATTAATTAATTGGATTAGATTGATTGAATAACATGATTTGTATGAATACATGAATGTGTTGTATGAATAATGTATATCGGATGGATATTAGAAGGGCAAGGGCAGTTTTGGAAATTGTTGTAATAAGTTTAGAATTTATTGAAATTGGACCTGCGTGTCCAGCCTTTTATCTCCTTTCTCATTGTATTTCTCTTCTCACCTATTCCCCTCAATGTTAATGATGTTTCTTTATTGTATTATGTAATTGGGTAGAAGTTAGAATAGTTCTAGCCGGGGAGAGGAATGGAGTGATTTGTTCTAGGAACAATTTGTGAGATATCCATCCGCATATCATTATTAATTTATTTATTTATACGCGCTTTATTATGTATTTAGAATGCATGTTTAAGGGTGTATGATGATGAGACCTTAACAAAGATAATAAATTGGTTGCCAATTTGTACGCGAAAAACCCTCACAATATATTAAGCGTTTTTCCTTCCATTGAGTGATTATTACTCAAGATCCAAAGTTGGCATTGGTTTGTTGGCCAAAGTCAAGACCTTTGTCAATTGCGGATGTGTTTGAATCATGAGAGTTTTGTTCCATATCGGTGTCTTGTCCAAGTTGTGATTTGTTGGCCAAAGTCAAGATCACTTCTTGTCCATCGACATTGATTACGAAGCTTTCCATGTCAATGGGTTCCGCTTAACTGGGATCATTAAGTTTGTTGTGCCAAAGCCAAGGCTTAGTTGATTCAGAGGAAAAATGTTAGGTAATATATTCGATATATTGGCATATATAAGATATATGTTTCGGACTTGGATGTCCACCTACTGGATCTAGGAATTGGATGAGATCCAATTGATCTTTGAGATCTACCTAGTTAAATATCATACAGCTTGTTGGCCAAAGTCAAGATTGTGTGTTATTTAACGGGATCCTAGCCCACTAGGAAACTGGGTTTCCCGAGTACTCGACAGAGGGTTAGAGGCTCGCCGAAAAATAGTGGGAGGCAAGAATTAAATTTGCAATATTCGTTTAATTAATTGCCATATACGCTCAATCAAATATCATTCGTCAAATATATATTAGTTGGACTAATATTTAATTGTTGTTTTAATAAACAGTTGGACTGTAATTCAAACTATTAATTAATGGTTGATTTTAATTGATTATAGTAATCAATATAATTGAATTAACCAATTTAATTATAATTGATTAAATGGTTGGACCATAGTAATCATTATATTAAATAGTACCTGAAATCGTTGATTAAATAGTTGGACTATTAGAATCAAGATTAAATTGAAAGATTAGTGTTTAAAACATTATCCTAGGGAAAATGTGTTTAGACGACTTTAATTTTCAAATTGGGAATAAAATTTCAGGATGATCCTGGAAACTAATAAGTTACTTTATTTGATAAAATAACATATTAGGCCTAAGCCCAGAGTTAAGCAAATAGTAGAGCATGATCTTTGGAAGATTCATGTGATGATAACTTTAGTGCTTAATTCATTATACTTGTCATAATGACTCCTTAATTTCTTAATCAGAACTAAGGATTAGATCCTTAAAGTATGATAATGAATTGAAGGATCTTCATAGATCTATTCTTAGATCTTAGAAGTATTAAATTGCAATAAACAACTCTTGGAGAGTTAATAACTATTCTCAAGGAGAACAAAGTCAAAGTTTGCAATAAGGCAAGTAGCGCAAGGCGCATCTTACTTCTGATATTCTAGAAGGCCAAGGTTTGGCCAAAGACTTCTGGAATGTGAAAAGGGCAAAGGCAAAATCATTATAATCTTCTAGGAAGATAAATGACATATCCCAAGATGTCTACCTAAATTGTGGCAAACGGGGTCATTGAAGCGTGACTGCCGTATGACAAAGCAGACATGAAGGAATTGAAGACGAGCAAGGCTCTGACTTCAAATATGTTTGTCAAACATTATGTTCACTACTAGTATTAAAATTAGATTTTGAATACTTAGTGTGGTACATAAAATATATGTATTGATGTTCAGAATCTGTTTTGAACAGGATACTGACATCATTTGAGATTAATCTGTGAATCGAAAACGGGACGACAATCGCTGTTTCAACCGTAGATACCTAAGTTTAGGAACTACCCTTCGGGTATGTACTTAAATTAGGAAACTGTTAAAATATAACTAGTTTGACTAGAAATAATATCTATATATCGTGTATAACGCGTTGCGAGTATACCTTTATATTCTAGAACACTAAAGTGTTTTATTTTATAAAGATGATATTGAGATAAACACATTAGATGTGAACAACAGTATTTATATTTTGAATATAAATAAATCTCAAACATATAACATGACAAACAAGTAGCTCAAACTGATTTGATCAGATAAGACTTATTTGTGGCAGTGTTGTCTGGGACACATTAAACAAGACTCGTATATCCACACTTTTGAAGAGTGGATACTAGGACGGATTTGATTTCATTCAAATGAAGTCTATGAATCTAGTTTATTAGGCAAAGTGCCTAAAACACCTTTACTTGGTAGAAGTATAAATGCCACCGATCTATTAGCCCTCGTTCATAGTGACGTAAGTGGGCCCATATCTAGCTAGGCTAAATATGGAATAAATGTTTCGTGACCTTTGCAGATGTGGCATCTCGTTATGGTTATGTGTTTCTTATGAAGCACGAATCGGAAACTTTTAGAGTTTCGACACGAAGTAGACAAATAGATCGGCTAAAGTATTAAAACATCACGGTTTGACCATGATGAAAATACTTAAGCAATAAGTTTCTCATATACTTGAAAGAGTATAGTATTCTTTCAATGAGGACTCCTCCTGGAACACGTCAATTTGACGGTGTGTCCGAACGGAGAAACCGAATTTTGTTGGACATGATAAGGTTAATCATGAGTCGCTCTGAGCTACCATTTTCCTTCAAAAGGGATAAGCATTAACAGTGCAATACTTATTTTGAATAAGGTTCCATAAAAATCTGTATGACAGATTTCATATTAGATATAAACAGAAAGAAACTGGGCTTTCTCACTCCTGATGATTTGGGAATGCTAGGCATACGTTTGGATGATACCAAACTAGAACCCAATTCGATAAGTGCCTAATATATTGGTTATCCTAAGGAAACAATAGTATAGTACTTATACAACTCACTAGAGAACAATGTAATTGTTGCTCACCATGCGGTTTTCCTAAGAGAAATACCGGTATGCAGTGGTAAGTGGGAGGATAGTAAAACTCGATGAAAATCTGAGTAATACTGTTCAAGGCAACTAGTCCTTAATGGAACACAAACAGTTCATCAAGGATGAAACTGTACCAGTAATCTTCGAATACACAAGAACCGCGTAGGTCGGAGAGAGTCAGAAAATAACCTGGGGTATGGGTTTCTGATCTCACCTCATAAAGATGTCAATCTTATTGAGGAATACGAACTGACTACGTATAAGGAAATGATACTAGGTATTGACTCCCTATTATGGCAAAGTGCCATGAGTCCAAAATGGATTCCATATATAACAACTACGTTTGGACACTAGTTGTTGTACCACAAGGCATTGTGCCTATTGGTACTATAAAGTCTTCAAGGAAGACATACATGGAAGGCAACATACCAACATACTATGCTAGGCTTGTAGCGAAAAGGTATCGTTATCAACATTGTGTTGATTACAATGAAATCTTTATCTGTTGCCACGTTAAATCCATTTGGATAATGCTTGCTGATGCTGCATGTTTCATTCATGAAATATGGCAGCTGAACGTCAAAATCGCTTTCCTTAAACGGAAACCTCTTTGGAGGATATTTACAACATCCTGACGATTTTATCGTATCAAAACTAGCAAACAAGGTTTGCAGGTTATTCGATCCATGTATGGATTGAAGTAAGCAAGCATTGGGTTCTTGGAACTATCGTTTTGATGTAATCATAATGGTGTATGATTTGATTCAAAACAAATATGATTCTTGTGTATATAAGGAGATTAGTGGGAGCACTGACAATGATGTCCTAAATAATGATGATATGTCATTTCTGGAAATGATATTCCCATATTACAATCGGTGAAAGCTTGGCTTTCATGAAAAATCTCCGTAGAATTCTTGGGAGAAACAACCTTTATTTTAGGAATAAAGATCTATGTGATAGATTTAAAGTTGTTAACAATCACTAAGAACTCGTACATTAAAATAAATGTACGTGACCTGGTGTCTCATATGTTTTGAGCATATGAAGTCACAAACAGTCAATCCAGGTGATAGTCACTGGATTGATATTAAAACATCCGTTAGTATCTTCGAGAACTAAGGATGATGTCTTATACTATGGAGATGGAAAACTTGAAGTGACTGGGATCACTGTAGCAAGTTTCCTAACCGATAAACGACTTAAGTAACTAAACGGTACTATACAGTTTGAATAACGGAACAGTGACCTGAAAATCTTCCAAGCAAGATACTGTTACTGAATAAACAACAAATGCGGGTTATTGCTTGCAGCTGAGGCGGCAATAGAAGCCATCTGGGTCCATATCAAATCTAATTAGATTAGATATAGTTCTGTTAGCAGTTGAGCTAGGCGTCAGTCACAGGCTAAAGAATTAATGGTCTCATCAACGATCCAGATATATACTTCAACTATTCATCTAATTCGTTCGGATCATACATCGTGGCGATGCGATGATCGAATAAATCGCATCAGACGATAATCATACAAATCAGCAGACGAAAGCCTTTCCTCAGCAATTTGAGCGAACTGTACATAGTTCGGGTGTAAGACACTCGAGTGACTGGCTATAGGGCAAATGGGAGATTGTTGGACAGTTATGACCCATAGCGTCACTATTTGTACAGATCATGGTGTTGTTGTACAAATTAACTATGTGACAATGAGATTGCACTCTAATCATTTGTGATTAGATCACTAGATGTATAAATGATAGGAGTCCCTGTGATTAGTTCCTGGATTGAGATGATATGAGACAGTATCAGTCCACGAAGGATTAATCATTAAATATCCCTAGTCGTAGTATTATCGAGACTGGACATCGATAATGCGGAATAGACTAGTATTACACTTGTGCGTGTTATGTGAGATCATAACGGCATAGTTCTCATATATTTGGGTATAGGATACTCATGCAAGTGTAATAGGAGGTTGTGTTTTACCGATGGTACGGAAAACAGCTTCGCTCTGGATAGACCCCTCGGAATTCCATTGGTAGTATGACTATGTGTCTATGGAAGTCCGAAATCAGGGTAGGTGTATTTGGTCTTAACCTGAGACTTGCATCGCTAATACTTGCGACAATCGGTATGCTTTAGTTTTGGTCGTCCAGGGCTTTAACAGGTTCTGAGTACGCCTCTGCTAGGTATATCGAGAATCGTAGTGTATTGGTGGGTGTGATGTCAACGGAAGTATCACTCCAGTCATAGTGGAGATGATGTCACGTAGGATACGGTACTAGTGCTCTTAAGTACTGCAGTCATCGGGATATTATGACTAGGTCATGTATGTCCGATTATAGAGACTAGTTACCAGACATCCGACATGTGCTTCGTACGGGGCAGACACATTCCAGCCCCAGGCCTAGCACGTGACATCCGATACTGGATCGCAATACGCAATACTACGTATACTACGCCTGACATAGATTATATATTCCAGTAAGAATATTTCTGGAGAATTGGGTAGGCACGGTGCTTTGCTAGAAGCCAACCATGTCTTGTAAATCGGTAAGCACGTGGTACGAGGTACGCACGTATTCGGATAATCCGATGACCGTATTTACTGCCAACATATCCAGGATCTCTTGGGTCGCTTCCCAAAGATTCACCGATGACAGTTGATTTAAATTAGAATTAATCTGGGATTAATTAAGAGAGAGAATTAATCTGGGATTAATTGGAGAAAATTAATCTGGATTAATTGAGGTATTATTTAATCTGGGATTAAATGTGTTCGAAAAGAGAGAACGCGATTAATTTGGAATTAATCGGTAAAATAAATTTAATAGTTAAATTTGATTTTTCTATTTAATTTATTCGTATGGGCTAAAATTAATATATCGATATATTAATATGAATTGGATTTCATTATGAAATTAAAGTTGGACTTTAATGCGAATGAACGAATTAATTTAGAATTAATTCGTAGATGACGTTCGTAATATATTTGCGAGGCATCATTATTTAATTAATTAGATTTAATTATTTTGCGACGAAAGTTCGTTCAATCAGATTAAACGGAACCGCGCCGCGACAAATGTTTCGTAGAGACATTTTGAGTTTTGAATTCAAAATGGTGGGGCCCACTTCACACATGTCACACATGTGAAGTGGTGGTTGGAAAGTGGTTGGCATTTATGCCAAAACCACTTACTTTCCAACTACTTGGTTTAGGTGAAACCAAATTACCCCAACTACATGGTTTTGGTGAAAGGGTAAAAACCCTTTAACAAAACCCTAGCTCTCTCTCTTCACACTTGTGTAACACAACACTTAGAAAAATTGGAAACCCTAATACTCTTCCATTTGGGCGTGAATATGCCTTCTCCTCTCTTTGATTTTGTGGCAAAAATCAACAAAGCTAGCACTTGGAGAAATCAACTAAGGTGATAGGGAAACTACTTCAAGAGTTGGAATCATCACTTAAAGCTTGGAATCAACAAAGGAATGATCTTGGAGATCTTCAACTCAAAGCTTGAATCAACAAAGGAAGGATCTTGGAGATCTTCAACTCAAAGCTTGGAATCAACAGATGAAGCATCTTGGATCTTGGATCTTCTTCTCAAATTTTTTAAAAGCTCAAATCCATTCAAGTAAGTAATTCCGCAACTTATTTTGAATTTATGAACATGTTTTCATGCTTATTAGATCCTTGGCATGTTCTAGGAACACTAACATTTACATAGTCAATCAAATCGAAATAACTCCAGTAGAGAGTAATTGTCTAACGGTATTGGTCTACGACGAATATGTCTAGACTTACCATTATACATATTGTTATGTGCCCTCCCAATTGCAGATTGACTATCACAATGAATACAAATTGCTGGCACTGGCTTAGGCCAACTTGGAATATCCTCTAGAAAATTTCGAAGCCATTCTGCTTCTTCACACACTCCCGATCAACCCCTGGATTACTCGTATATTTCCTGAGCTTGTTTACTGTACAGGCTATATCAGGCCTTGTACAACTCGATAGATGCATCAAACTCCCGATCACTCTAGAGTATTCTACTTGAGATATACCCTCTCCTCTATTCTTCGATAGGTGTAAAATCACATCTAAAGGAGTTATAGCCACAGCTGAATCATCATCGTTGAATTTACCAAGAATTTTATCTACATAGTGCGACTGATCAAGAATAAGTCCATCTGGACTTCTCGAGATCTTTATTCCCAGAATGACATCTGCAAGACCCATGTCTTTATGTCAAACTTGGATTTCAGCATATTCTTGGTAGATTCACCATTTTAACATTACTCCAGACAATCAGTATGTATCAACGTAGAGACATAAAATGACATAGCTGTTGGGGTTGGTGCTCAGAGCGCCAATTCCCGGTTGTATTCTGTTGCATACTTCTGTAAAACATTATTATTATGAATAATGCAGCAGTTTCTATAATATAATCTATCTTTCTATATGGTAAAGATGTAATGACCCTAGAATGAATAGTCATGATACAGTTGCAAAAGCATCGCAACGGACATTGAGAAGTATCATGACGTTGTCATTCTCAGACAGTTCCTGGTCAAGGTTTACACTACTTGGTCAGTATAGTAAACCCGTTGAGACCGGTACATGTCGTATACTGGAATATTGATTCCAATGGTTTCTCATGAACCATTAGTCTTGGAGACTAGTATAGACGTGTAGGTGTTTATAGCGGATAAACACTGAACGACTCATCGAAGATTCTTAATGGATGGTACACCAGCGTCAATAAGAATCTTCTTGGGTTGAGTAGCACTTGTGATTCTTGGACTTCAGATGCCATTGTGGGCACATGAGACATCTTCTACACTTAGACGGCAGTCACGTCACCGTTCTATTTAGATCAGACCTCTGCCTGTTCGTTGGGTGTAGATAGATCCTCAGGGTGTCCTATGTGTATCAAGATAGGATCCATCAGTTCTGTGTATCATAGAGCATATGTAGTCCATATGATTAGCAATCAGATAAAAACATGGGCCCGTGGTAAAGTTTAGAAGCTAGTTCTAAACATTCTTTTAGAGATTGCTAATGGAATAGTCGACTGGATAATCCCGATAGAGATTTGACGTTTATATCTATATCTCTGGGATTTATCCGGATACCTGTGACGGAGGAATTATACATTTGCCATGACCTCGACCTGTATGGTTCAGCGAGATTATCTGTGATCGTCATAATCTACGGGTGGATAGATTATTGACACAAAATTTGATTTCGTGACGGATATACCTAAATCTAGAGAGTCTCAATAATGAAACATACTCGTTGAGCACTAGAGCAACATTAATAAATAATATTGATTATTTATAAGTCGTTTAAAGGTTAAACGCAAGATACGTGCTAAAAGGACTAGATAGTCATTTGCCTAATTATTGTGTATTTACATTTAATACTTGATTAATTTAAATACACATTAATTAATAGTCAAAATGAGTTATTTTACTTTTATCCTAAATGAATATATGTTTTTAATATTTAATGTAAATATTATACATATATTTAATATATTTGTATTTGATTAATTAATTAATTATATAATTGTTAAATGATTAAATTAATTAAAATATAAATATCTTATGTTAGGATATTTGAAGTAAATGACATTAGTTGCAATTGTTGACTTAAATAAATATCCATAAAGTGTTTTAGATATTTGTCAAGTTGATTAAATGATTTTGAAATGAATTTGAAATGAAAAATTTGGTATATACATGGACATTGAATTCGGCCAAGGCTATTCTTTGAACAAGTATATATTGTTTTCATTTGCTTTTCATTTGGTTAACCTAATACATTTCACAAAACATAAATTTCACAAAAAGAAGCCAAAGGAGCCTAAAGAAAAAGAAAGACAAACATCAAAAACTTGGATTTTTTGTAAGTTTCTTGAACTTGCTATTAGTAAGGAATTTGTTCCTTAGGTTCTAGGCTTAATATATGATATTCTTAGGATGTTTCTTTCTTTGTTCCTTGTGGTTTTTGTTGATGGAAGTTTTGGTGAAGTGTGAAGCATGTATGATGAAGGAAGTGAATGACTATTGTAGTAATAAACTTTCTTTTAAGGTTTTTTGAAACCATGTTGCTAATCTAGAGTTATTGACCCACTCTTAAATGACCTAGATTTGATCTTGAGTTGTTTCATTGTGTTGAGACTTGGATTGGATGGAAGAATGATGATTGAAGTAATTGATTTAGTGTATTTGGTCTAATTTGTCCAATTTGTGGAAATTGTAAAATTAGGGTTCTTGACATATTCCAAATTTGGGGCTTTTCATATATGTTGTGTATTTGTGTGTGTATATGATGCATATAAAGTTTCATGTTCATTGGATTACATTTAGATGTGTTTTGGGACATGAAATGACAAATGCACAATTGTGCTCCCTTATGGTGCTCTCGGCCTTGTGAGAGAATGTGGGGATTTTGGTGCTTTTGGGTGTTTGATGTTTTGAGCATCATAAGTTCATCTTAGAAATGATTTAGAATCATTCAAAATTGATTAGATCAATTTCGGACTAAAATGGACAAAAATACAAAGTAATGGTAATTTGGTAAATTCACTTGAATATGATTCATTTGAATTTTATTTCATAATTTGATTATTGGAATATTAAAAAATATGTTTATTTAATTAATCCGAGAAAAAGTTTTGAAATCTGAAAATCGGATTTTCACCGCTTCCGCTGCGTTACCGGATTCACCCCCTAAAAACCCCTACAAAATGGTATCAGAGCGAGTCTGATTCTAGGCCACCTAATATGATTAGCCTTCATTGAATCAATGTTTAATATGTTTCTTGACTTTATGCACGCTTATTAGGATCTAAATTGGTTAGATTTAGGGTGTATGACACTTAGCGGAAAATCCCTAATTAATAAGGTTTGGATGTAATTATGTATTTGATGCATGTTATATGGTCCGTCTTGTCAATACGGTTTATGAATACTTCTTTGTGACTACATCTGAGATCGTGCCTCTGCTGTGAGGATTTAGCCGATAAAGATTTATTTATACCGGATGTATATCAGATACTAGGTAAATTCAAGTAAAAGCGGAATTCTGAACGTGCCCTAGCTGTCAGGATTACGTAAGTAACTTGAGTTTATCATTGACGAGTTTAACCTTGGTACGTCTCCTTGTGGGCCTGCCTTCGCAGCGACAACGAGAAACGGCCAGGACCGATACGTAGGAGTCATTAGTGAATGATTGACAAATGAGTTGTCTACCTGATGAATATACGTAGGCGAGACCGTGCCTCTGCTGTGAGCCAAAATATATTCACGGGATCAACTTTTCACTATTAGTATTTAATTTGATTATTAAATATTTGTATTCTGTTTTAGGATTACAGTATTGCATGATGTAGTGGGAGGGGCATATTAGATTGAAATCCATGATCTAGTTTATGCTTTTGATATTATATGAAATTGCTTTATTTCTGCTAATCGTTTTTCGTTATCTATATGATAGATTGGCGATGGCGGCACAATCCACAAATCAGTTTGCGCGTATGCTTGATGCGAACAAACTGAAAGGCGCTGAGAACTTTGCAGACTGGGAATTGGATTTGAGGATTGTCCTCGATTCCGAGAAGCTGGGTTATGTTCTTGAGGGTCTGTTGCCCCTTGCAGTGGGTGTGTATGCTTCGGAGGAGGAACGCCAAGTTTTTGAAACTTGGAAGGATGATGATTTAAGGGTTAAATCATACATCCTTAGTTCACTGTCTCCGAAACTCAAGCAACAGTATTATGGTATGCTAGATTCCTATAGTA
Organism: Zanthoxylum bungeanum; assembly: GCA_019454045.1. Lineage (NCBI taxonomy): Eukaryota > Viridiplantae > Streptophyta > Magnoliopsida > Sapindales > Rutaceae > Zanthoxylum > Zanthoxylum bungeanum. The sequence goes on from SKCR01029749.1 coordinate 184,709, forward strand.
TGATGACGCGATTGAGACAATCGTTTGAGAACCAGGAACAAGTGATTGTTCACAAAATCGCCATGGAACTGTTCCATGCGCGTCTGGATGAGGGGCAAGAGTGTTAGCCCACATGTTCTTCAGATGATCGATTTGATCGATCAATTGAGGCAATATAATCTCATCTTGAATGAAATTCTCGGTAGGAGTGTCATTCTTGGTTCACTGCCAGCTTCATTTCGCCAGTTCGTGATGTACTTCAACATGCACGGGACTGTCTGTACCTACCAGGAGCTACATAGGATGTTGCTCACGGCAGAAGAGGACCTTAAGAAGGGAGTACCGACTCGCCCTCCTAGGACTACTTCTCTTTCGCTCTTTCGGCTTCTTCCCAAGGATGGTCCAAGGGAAAGAACAAGAAAGGCAAGAAGAAGAAGAAGGATTTTGGTCCTCAACAACAGGCGAAGATTGCAAAGCCCAAAAGGGCTTCTGAAGACAATGCCACACTGCGGCAAAGTCGGGCACTGGAAAAGGAACTGTCCTGATTACATTGCCCAAGTGAGGAGAGACAGAGCTTCTACATCAGGTACTTTTATTTTTTCAGTTATTGATTTATCTTTGGCTTGTGAAGCCGTACATCCAGCTGGATTTTAGATTCTGCTTGTCCCATTCACATTTGCAATTCGTTGCAGGTGCTGAAGGAAAGTAGGAAACTGAAGCCTAGAGAGATGCAGATGCGATTCGGGAGTGGAGACTCTTTGGATGCAGTTGTAGTGGGAGTATGCGAGATCTCATTGCCGAATGGGACACTTTTGTTATATGACTGTCATTTTGTACCGGGATGTGTCGCTAATATTATATCACTTTTTGTATTAGATACAGAAGGCTTTTGTATTAATATTAAGAATAGTTCTTTGTATTTATATGATAAAATAATATTCAGATCCTTTGTTGTCCAAACCAGCATGGTCATTATACATTGCAAACTTCAAAAGATATATTAAATGCTGGAGTTAATAAACGTAGTTTACCTGTAATTAATAATACTGAACTTTGGCATATGAGACTTGGTCACATTGGCGTTAAACGCCTTACCCAATTGGTTAGGAATGGTTTGATATCATATCTTACCATTGAATCCTATCCAACTTGTGACTCTTGTATTCAGGGTAAGATGACCAAAGCCTCATTTTCTGATGTTGGACACCGCGCCGTTAACTTACTGGAACTCGTACATTCTGATGTATGTGGTCTACTAAGTCAAACTGCTCACAGTGGTTATTCGTCCTTCGTTACCTTTACCGATGATTTGTCATGGTACGGTTATGTGTATTTGATGCGACATAAATCGGAAACCTTTGAAAAGTTCAAAGAGTTCCGAAATGAAGTAGAAAAACAAACTGGTAAATATATTAATGTCTTCGATCAGATCGAGGCGGCGAATATATGAGTGGTGAGTTCATGGATTATATGAAGGAGAATGGGATTCTCGCTCAATATACTCCTCCAGGTACACAACAAGCACAATGGTGTATCTGAAAGGAGAAATCGGACTTTATTGGATATGGTCCGATCGATGTTGAGTTTCACAGATTTGCCTATTACTTATGGGGTTTACTCTCTCTTAACAGCCGCACATCTTTTGAATAAGATTCCTTCAAAGGCTGTTCCTACGACACCGTATCAGATATGGTTCGGTAGGAGACCAAATCTTAATATATTAAGGTTTGGGGTTGTCCTGCCTATGTCAGGGTGACTCAGCAAGATAAGCTTTCGCCTCGAGGGCAAAAGTTTAGGTTTGTTGGATATCCTTCGAATACGAGGGGATATCTGTTCTATGATACCGAGCATCGAAATGTGTTCGTAGCTCGCTTCGCAAAATTTCTAAAAGTAGAATTTTCGTCAGAAGGTGGTAATCATAGACAGGTTGAGCTTGATGAAGTCCAACCTGAAAACAACGAGCCAACGGAGGAACCTGAAGTTCAAGTAGATGAAAGACCTTCAACACACACACTCCATAGGTCGGAAAGGATATCTAGACCTCCTGAACGCTTGTATTTGATACAAGAAAAGAGTCTGGATGTTCTCTTAGTTGAAGAGACAGATCCTTTCACCTATAGAGAATCGATGTTAGACATCGACTCCGTGAAATGGCAAAGTGCCATGAAATCCGAGATAGACTCAATGCATGAAAATCAAGTTTGGATTGATTCCGCTTCCCGAATGAATTGTTCCTATCGGTTGTAAATGGGTTTACAAGAGGAAGCGCGGGCCTGACGGTAAGGTTGAAACTTACAAGGCCCGACTGGTAGCAAAAGGTTACACGCAGCGACCTGGCGTCGACTACGATGAAACCTTTTCGCCGGTAGCAATGCTTAAGTCTATCCGGATTTTGCTTTCTATAGCTGCGTATCATGACTACGAGATTTGGCAAATGGATGTCAAAACGGCTTTTATAAATGGATTTCTTGATGAAGAAATCTATATGGAACAGCCGGAAGGTTTCGCATCCAGCGAAACCTCGGGTATGGTATGTAAGCTTAAGAAGTCCATTTATAGACTTAAACAAACTTCACGAAGTTGGAATCTTCGATTCGATGAGATTATTAGATCGTCTGGTTTTCTCAAGAATTCGGAAGAATCCTGTGTGTATCAGAAGGCCAGTGGGAGCATGGTCGTATTTTTAGTCCTATATGTTGATGACATCCTAATCATTGGGAATGATTTAGGTATGTTACAAAGCGTAAAAGCGTACCTCTGTAAGAATTTCTCCATGAAGGACTTGGGAGAAGCTTCCTATGTTTTAGGGATAAAACTCTATAGAGATAGACAAAGGAGGCTGATTGGGTTATCCCAATCAACGTACGTAGATAAGATCTTGGAACAGTATAGCTTTGGTAACTGTAAGACAGCAAACATACCGTTCAGACATGGGATTCATCTTTCTAAGAAGATGTGTCCACAAACAGAAGATGAGAAGGTTAGAATGTCTAACCAACCTTATGCTTCGTGTTTGGGTAGCATAATGTATGACATGTTAGGTACGAGGCCTGATATCAGTTTCGCTGTTAGCGTAACTAGCCGATATCAGTCCAATCCAGGTAATGACCATTGGATGGCCATCAAACATATCCTAAGTATCTTAAAGGTACTAAGGATAAGTTGATTATATATGGAGGAAACGAACTGCAGGTTAATGGGTATACAGACTCCGATTTCCAATCGGATCCCGATGATAGAAAGTCTACATCTGGATTTGTCTTTACCCTTAACGGAGGTGCAGTTTGTTGGAAGAGTTCCAAACAGGGATCTACAGCTGATTCCACCACTGAGGCGGAATACACTGCAGCTTCTGAAACTGCAAAAGAGGCTGTGTGGATAAAGAACTTTATCACAGAATTGGGAGTTGTCCCAAGTATCGAGAATGTGATTCCGTTATACTGTGATAATACTGGTGCCATTGCGCAAGCAAAGGAACCGAGGGCGCATCAGAAGTCGAAGCATGTGGAACGCAAGTACCACATCATTCGAGAGATCGTGTCGCGAGGGGATATTGTCGTGTGCAAGGCACCGAGTAAAGATAATGTAGCAGACCTGCTGACGAAGGCCATACCTCCGAAGTTGTTTGATAAACACGTGGAGTCGATGGGTATTAGATACAATCGATATTGGCACTAGAGCAGGTGGGAGATTTTGTTGGGGTTGGTGCTCAGAGCGCAATTCCTGGTTGTATTTCTGTTGAATACTTCTGTAAAACATATTATTATGAATAATATATGCATTTTCTATAATATAATCTATCTTTCTATATGGTAAAGACGTAATGACCCTATAATGATTAGTCATGATACAGTTGCAAAAGTGTCGCAACGGACATTGAAAAGTATCATGACGTTGTCATTCTCAGACAGTTCCTGGTCAAGGTTTACACTACTTGGTCAGTATAGTAAACCCGTTGAGACCGGTACATGTCGTATACTGGAATATTTGATTCCAATGGTTTCTCAATGAACCATTAGTCTTGGAGACTAGTATAGACGTGTAGGTGTTTATAGCATATAAACATTGAACGACTCACAGAAGATTCTTAATGGATGGTACACCAGCGTCAATAAGAATCTTCTTGGGTTGAGTAGCACTTGTGATTCTTGGACTTGAGATGCCATTGTGGGCACATGAGACATCTTCTACACTTAGACGGCAGTCACGTCACCGATCTATTTAGATCAGACCTCCGCCTGTTCGTTGGGGTTAGATAGATCCTCAGGGTGTCCTATGTGTATCAAGATAGGATCCGTCATTCTGTGTATCAGAGCATAGGTAGTCCATATGATAGCAATCAGATAAAACCATGGGCCCGTGGTAAAGTTTAGAAGCTAGTTCTAAACATTCTTTTAGAGATTGCTAATGGAATAGTCGACTGGATAATCCCGATAGAGATTTGACGTTTATATCTATATCTCTGGGATTTATCCGGATACCTGTGACGGAGGAATTATACATTTGCCATGACCTCGACCTGTATGGTTCAGCGAGATTATCCGTGATCGTCATAATCTACGGGTGGATAGATTATGGACACGAATTTGATTTCGTGACGGATATACCTGAATCTAGAGAGTCTCAATAATGAAACATATTCGTAGAGCACTAGAGCAACATTAATAAATAATATTGATTATTTATAAAGTCGTTTAAAGGTTAACGCAAGATACGTGCTAAAAGGACTAGATAGTCATTTGCCTAATTATTGTGTATTTACATTTAATACTTGATTAATTTAAATACACATTAATTAATAGTCAAAATGAGTTATTTGACTTTTATCCTAAATGAATATATGTTTTTAATATTTAATGTAAATATTATACATATATTTATATATTTGTATTTGATTAATTAATTAATTATTTAATTGTTAAATGATTAAATTAATTAAAATATAAATATCTTATGTTAGGATATTTGAAGTAAATGACATTAGTTGCAATTGTTGACTTAAATAAATATCCATAAAGTGTTTTAGATATTTGTCAAGTTGATTAAATGATTTTGAAATGAATTTGAAATGAAAAATTTGGTATATACATGGACATTGAATTCGGCCATGGCTATTCTTTGAACAAGTATATATTGTTTTCATTTGCTTTTCATTGGTTAACCTAATACATTTCACAAAACATAAATTTCACAAAAGGAAGCCAAAGGAGCCTAAAGAAAAAGAAAGACAACATCAAAAGCTTGGATTTTTTGTAAGTTTCTTGAACTTGCTATTAGTAAGGAATTTGTTCCTTAGGTTCTAGGCTTTAATATATGATATTCTTAGGATGTTTCTTTCTTTGTTCCTTGTGGTTTTTTGTTGATGGAAGTTTTGGTGAAGTGTGAAGCATGTATGATGAGGAAGTGAATGACTATTGTAGTAATAAACTTTCTTTTAAGGTTTTTTGAAACCATGTTGCTAATCTAGAGTTATTGACCCACTCTTAAATGACCTAGATTTGATCTTGAGTTGTTTCATTGTGTTGAGACTTGGATTGGATGGAAGAATGATGATTGAAGTAATTGATTTAGTGTATTTGGTCTAATTTGTCCAATTTGTGGAAATTGTAAAATTAGGGTTCTTGACCTATTCCAAATTTGGGGCTTTTCATATATGTTGTGTATTTATGTGTGTATATGATGCATATAAAGTTTCAAGTTCATTGGATTACATTTAGATGTGTTTTGGGACATGAAATGACAAAGTGCACAATTGTGCTCCCTTATGGTGCTCTCGGCCTTGTGAGAGAAATTTGGGGATTTTGGTGCTTTTGGTGTTTTGATGTTTTGAGAATCATAAGTTCATCTTAGAAATGATTTAGAATCATTCAAAATTGATTAGATCAATTTCGGACTAAAATGGACAAAAATACAAAGCAAGGGTAATTTGGTAAATTCACTTGAATATGATTCATTTGAATTTTATTTCATAATTTGATTATTGGAATATTAAATAAATATGTTTATTTAATTAATCCGAGAAAAAGTTTTGAAATCTGAAAATCGGATTTTCACCGCTTCCGCTGCGTTACCGGATTCACCCCCTAAAAACCCATACAATAGCCAACTTCTGTCTCTCTGACATAATGCATTTATCACATTCATTGATTTTGAAACCATTTGCCAACATGATGTCATCAAATTTTTTTATGCCACTGTTTCGGGGCTTGTTTCAATCCATACAAGGATTTAACTAACTTACAGACTTTCTTTTATTGTCCTGGAGCTATAAAGCCTTCAGGTTGTTCCATGTAGATTTCTTCATCTAAATCTCCATTCAGAAAGGCTGTTTTCACATCCATCTGATGTACCTCAAGATTGCGCAAAGCTACAATCGCTACTATCATCCTTATGGAATTTATTCTCGTTACAAGAGAATAAGTATCAAAGTAATCAAGACCTTCACGTTGTCTGTAACCTTTAATTACAAGTCTAGCTTTGTACTTGTCAATTGATCCATCTGCCTTTATTTTCTTTTTGAAAATCCACTTGGACCCTAAAGGTTTACATCCTGGAGGAAGATTCACTAACTCACAGGTGTGATTTTGTAAGATGGATTCAATTTCACTATTGATGGCATCTTTCCACAAGGCACCATCAACTGACCTTACAACTTCGTTATAGCTTTGAGGATCATTCTCTAGCAAAAATGTCAGAAAATCTGGACCAAATGATTTTTCCGTTCTAGCTCTTTTGCTACGTCTTAGTTCAGTTTCAACAACTTGTTGATCCTTTGGAACATTTATTTGTTCTCGGTCCTGACTATCTTCAATGATAGTCTCATGTGCTCGTTTTTGCACATTTGAATTCGAAGTAGTTTTACAAGGAAAAACGTATTCGAAAAAGGATGCATTCCTCGACTCCATTATCGTATTCTTGTGAATGTCTGGTACATTAGACTCATGCACAAGAAATCGATAAGCATTACTGTTATGTGCATATCCTATAAAAATGCAATCAACAGTTTTTGGTCATATCTTCACTTTTTTAGGTGGAGGAATGACTACCTTGGCAAGACACCCCCACACTCGTAGGAATTTATAGGAAGGTACTCTTCATTTCCACATTTCATAAGAAGTTTTCCCTGCTTCTTTCCGTGGTACCTTATTTAAAAGGTAATTAGCTGATAAGACAGCTTCTCCCCACATATTCTGAGGTAAGCCAGAGCTGATTAACATAGCGTTCATCATCTCTTTCAAGGTACGATTCTTACGTTCCGCAATCCCATTGGATTGAGGTGAATAAGGAGATGTGGTTTGATGTATGATTCCATTTTGTTCACAAAGTGATTCAAAAGGGAAAACATACTCACCACCAAGATCACTTCTTAACTCCTTAATTCTTTTATTCAATTGGTTCTCAACTTCATTCTTATAGAGAACAAATTTCTCTATAGCTTCGTCCTTGCTTTTCATTAAATACACATAGCAAAATCTTGTGCAATCATCAATAAAGGTAATAAAATATTTATTACCGCCTCTCGATTGTATTGAATTAAAATCACATACATCGGTATGAATTAGATCAAGTGGTTCAGAGTTTCTTTCAATACTATGAAAAGATGATCTTGTTAGTTTTGCCTCAACACAAGTATCACACTTATGTTTGTTATCAATTTTAAAATTGGGAATGTGATTCATGTTAATTAATTTTCGCAATGAATTAAAATTAACATGTCCTAATCTACCATGCCAAAGATTAGAGTACTCAACAATATAAGTAGAAGAACTAGCTTTATTGATATTTTTGGGTTTAACAACCATTACATTGAGCTTAAAAAGCCCATCAGTTACATACCATTTTCCCACATACATCCCATTTTTAGTCAAAACTACTTTATCAGACTCGAACACCATCCGGAATACATTCTTGTTTAGAAGCGATCCAGACACAAGATTCTTTCGTATTTCAGGTACATACAGAATATTGTTCAAAGTCAACTCTTTCCCCGGAGTTCATCTTCAGAATTACCTTTCCTTGACCTTCAATCTCAGATGTTGCTAAATTTCCCATGTATATCTTTTTCCATTACCACACCAGGCTCAAATGAAGAAAACATGCTCTTATCCGAGCAAACATGTCGAGTGGCACCAGTGTCAATCCACCACTCTCTTGGGTTAGAACCCACTAGATTCACCTCAGAAACCACAGCAGAAGGTTAATGTCTGAAACATCTTGAGTCATATTTTCCAGCACATTAGCCTCTCTTGTTTCTTTTTCTTCTTCGGCAGTCTGCACTCAGAAGACTTGTGACCCATTTTGTCACAGTTGAAGCATCTTCCTTGAAATTTGGATTTCTTGGAAACTCCTCCTTTAGGGCCCATCTTTGACCCTTGTTTCTTGAGGTTCTTGTTCTTATGGCCATGTTCGACAACATTTGCTTTGACTTCATGTGTCTGCTCAGCAGAGGCAGAGGCTGATGAGCGGAGGCTGATGAGCAGAGGCAGAGGCTGGCGGGCGTAGGCAGAGAGTTATACCCTGAAATTGATGATCCAGAACTGACCGGCGTAAACACACACGTATAACGCAAGCGCACGTATCGTTCAAGTAGTATAAAAATATCGATCCCACGAGGACTTAATATCTAATCTATTAATTTTATGATGAGGTCAAATGATTACTAGTATCTAACAGGTTGTTTGATTGATTTGAATGGTGACGATTCTAATTTAAAAACAAGTAAATAACATTGTTCGAAAGTAGATTTTAAGAAAATTTAATATTAAAAACTATTAGGGTTGTGATTTCTTCCAATATCATTTTAAAGATGAAGTGGTTATCTTAAAGTTGGGTAATATATTGATTTATTAACCTGGAACACTAAATTATGTGTAGGCCTCTGTCGATGGTCAGACACAAATACCCAGTTTAACCAATTGAACCATATGTCTATGTCAACCAAATTATCTGGATTCTTAAGTTAAGTTCCAATTAAGGCTTCCAGGCTACCCCCGCCCGACAGGTATATTCCTATCCTGTAAGGAAATCTATGAAAGGGTTATCTATCCTCAAGGAAGATCGTGGGCTATTGAGTCTAAGGCTGAAACCTAAAATCCCTATGTCTAGTTCATTTTAGATTTACCCAGATCAATTTTATTAATGGCCATTAATGAAAAAACATTAAGATTAAGACTCAATAAATAAATCTTTATATTACCCAAACTATAATCTAACCCTTATAAAACGGTGATATTGGATTTCATCACAACCCCAGATAACTAATTTAGTTACAACACATAACTGGGGCTAGTAAAAACTTGAAAATAAAAGACATAAAGTAAAAATGCGGTAAAGTAAATACTGAAAATAAATTACAATAAAATAAAATGCTAAGGTAAAAGGAATTACTTTTACTACTACTAATTTAGATATCTCCCCCATAATATAATATATAAACTTGTGATAACATTACCAACCAGCCATATAGGCGGTAACCTGATTAAGTCAAAATTAAGTCCAACTAGCCATTAAGGCGGTAAAAAGATTGTCCATGAACCTGCCATATAGGCGGTAAGAAAGTTTAATTACCAACCGACCAATCGGCGCGGTATCCTTGATTAGTCAGGTTAAAAACAAGATTAAAATGAATTACCAACCGACCAATATAGCGGTATCCTTTTAAGTCAATATTTTAATAGTGAATATATTATATTAAGGGAGATTAATCTAAATAGCAATAGTAAAAGAATTACCTTTCACCCTAGCTGGGGAGTTACCTCCTCATTACTGAAAAGTAAAACTGAAAAATTAAAGAAAGAAAGTACTGTGCGTAAAAGTAAATTTGCGGAAGTAAAAACTGAAAAGTAAAGAAAAGAAAGTGCGAAACTGAAAATTAATTACTGAAAACTAAAAATAAACAAACTAGATACAATCTTCTTATATTATTCATTAAGAATTTCAAAGAAGAAAGTATGAATTTTACAAATGAAATGGCTTGGTATTTATAGGCAAAATTTTGCCACCATCAAATCATCCATCAAATCTCCACCAAATCCATTATTATTTCTCCACAATTACTCCACCAAATCCATAATTGCTCACTAATTGCTTATCTTGTTGGGTGGTGATTTGATAATTTTTTAATTATTTATTAATTAATATTTTGCTTTGAAAATGATTGATAATGACATTTTAATAATTACACACCACACACTTCTGAATAGTTCATCAATATCGGCATGAAATCTTCAGAATTCGAAATTATTTTGTCTTTAAAA